>JBCJKH010034855.1:662-20151 GCA_039877255.1 Loriculus beryllinus
CCTTGAACACTGCCACGGATGGAGCACTCACAACTTCCTTGGGCAACCCCATTATCTTTCAGTCTGAGTTAAGAAATTTAGGTCTTGCTATTCGTACAGTTCTTTTGTAATTAAACTTCACCTAAAGCTTTTTTATAACTAGAATTCATCATTTTCATCATAGAAAACAAATAGTTCAATGTCTTCCCAGTGAAATGGGACAATGAGCTGCCATTCTCCTGAAAGTTAATAGGACTTCAGCCAGAGGAGTCTCTATTCAACTCAGTCCAATGCATTGGCAGTCTATGAAGACGAATAAAAGTAATGGATAGAAAACTACGTGATAGTTTTAAGAAGGTTGGGGTCTGTTTTTCAGTTGATTGTTGGTTTTCAGCTGCCTGTATTTTAAGGAATGCTGCCTCTGATTTATCCAAAGCAATGCCTGGTAAGGTCCCTCAGATAAAAACTTCTTCCTCTTCTAAATGTGAAGAGAAAAATTGTGTGATGTTCCTGTTAAAGGAAAGGGTGGAGGAGCACTCATTTTCATAATGAAAAATGGAGAAACCACTTGAAACATGTTAAATACGTCAGCCTAGAAGTGGTCACTACCTAGCCAAGACAGTAATCATGGATAGTCTACAGAAACATTCTTTTCATAATAATATTAATTTCCCTAGTGTTTCTCAGTCAGATCATATTGTGTAAAGGACACAAGGCTTGCTGTAATTCACATTGTATCAAATGACTCCTTGGGAAGAAGATATTAACATATCTTCTGCTGCATCTCAGATGCACAGCTTCACATTGCTATGGTTACGCTGAGAGCAGAGTAACAGACCCATGATCTGGCTTTGGTATGGCAGCACCAGCTGCCATAGCACTAGCTGTATTTACATGCTATCACTTGGAAAAAGTATGTGATATCAGCTGAAAATGCAACACAGCAGCAAACAAAATAATGCTTTAAAAAGAGCACAGTTGAGGAAACAGAATAGTATATTGCTGCTGCTGGCTGCTCTGCTTTTCTGGAAGAAATTGTTGCTCTTTGTAAAGCTGAGAGAACAGGCACTGTGTCCACTCT
Source organism: Loriculus beryllinus (assembly GCA_039877255.1). Taxonomy (NCBI): domain Eukaryota; kingdom Metazoa; phylum Chordata; class Aves; order Psittaciformes; family Psittacidae; genus Loriculus; species Loriculus beryllinus. Next base: position 1,723 of record JBCJKH010034855.1, read on the forward strand.
TCAGCAGCCACAGCCTCAAGCCTGACATACTACCTGCAGTGGCCATCAATCCCAGTTATCCCTGATGCACTGTACTGTGGGTTCATGTGGCTGAGAAGCAAGCACCCTGTTTTTGCTTTAGGCATGGTAACCTATGCAGAGAGGTGCTCAGGGCACTACCTGCTTAAATTGTTCCATCATGAATCACTGTAGGTTTCTTGGGGGCACCCTCCTTTAAGGCACCTTTATGCAGTTCGCTTGCTGTGGTTCATAAGGAAAGTAGTCTTTTGCTTAATTCTTTTCTGAGGATGAAGTTATCATTAAAGAGCCTGAGGCTTGGTCTTCAGTATTTTGTGTGGCAAACAAATGGTATGTGCGGTGACCTGGACAATCAAATCACTTTCACACAGTGATCACATGTATTTTCTCAACTCTCCTCTTTCAGGGCCTTACCAGCACAGTAACTCTAATGAATCATCTTCCTGAGAAGGCTAGTGTGTTCTTCTAAGAAGACCAGTCGTGTAAAAGGTCTATTTCATAGAATCATAGAATGATTCTTAGTAAATTGCTGAAAAATAAGGCACAGAACAAAATTAAAACTGACATTTTCTAGATACTCTTATCTAGTTCATTTCCTCTGGCAAATTAATCCATCCTATTTATATTTTACATTTCCCTGTAAGAAATGTTACCTGAGTTGCAATGTGTACAAATTCTGACTTGTCTAAGGTAATATTTAGAATCAAACAGTACACCTATTAAATTTGGGGAAAAAAAAAATGATCTAATTTTTTCAGTGGGTGATAGCCCTTAAACCAAGATAATTCGAACTGGTTGATCTGCAATAGTATAAGTATGTCCTGCATAAAGCTCCACTCTCTAGCAAAGCAGATGAGTGAGCTTGCACAGTAACTGCACAATGTGACTAAGGACCTCTACACAGTCATGTGATGACATTTAATCTTGTTCTTTCCATTGAAAACTTAAAGGAATGACAAGTGAACTGTAGTGTTTAAAGAGTGTACCTGTAGCTGTTTTGTCATCTATACTTCCTTTTTGCCCTGACCAAAGTTACAACTGCTTCAGCAGACTGGCACTGTAGAACATGTGAGTGGCAGGGTCACTGAGCTCAGCATAAATTTTGATGAACTTAAAATAAACTGTCAGGTTTCAGGCTGACATGATAACACGTGGACTTGCATTTGATCCACCTACCTTCTGGCTTGGAGGTGGGTTTTCTGGCTGAGCAGTTGTACAGGTCATGACACTGCTTATAATGGACTTTGTTTTGTAAACAGCAGCACACTCTAATAATGTTTTAATCTCCTAGATCCGCAGTATCCTCTCAGGAGAGGCACCCCTCTGTTTTCCTTCATTACCTCCTTTAATCTTAGGTAAAACTGGCTTGGTTAACAGAACCTGGCAATACATAGCTACGGATGATACTAATTTCAGATACTACTGATAGACCTGGAAGACAATGAATTTCCACAAGCTAAGGTCTCAAACTGGGGAGCAAGAGTGGCCACAGTTGGGCAAGACTGAGCATTTCTCAGATGCAGTTCTCTGTTCCCACCTTTACTGTGAGGTGACCAAACTATGAATGAAGTTGTTAACGGCCATGAACTAGGAACAGAGTATCAGTGTTGGTTTATTTTGACAGGTCTAAAAACTTTGGTGCTATGGCTGCTGCTTAAAAAAACCTAGTCCATATTGCAGTGAAGTGAGTAAACTCAAAAGAGGGGAAGAAAGCTAGACCAAAATAGATGGCTGTGAGCAGGAAACATTGCAGCCAAGCTTAAGCGCTTCTGCGTTAGAGTCCTGTGTGAGCATGAGTCAAACCCCCTAATTGTGGCAGTATAACCATGGAAGATACCCAGCTACAGCACCTTACTGAGGCCCCTAACCAAAGCCTAGAGTAGGAAAACCCCTTGTATTTAAAAATTAAACAGCTAACAGAACTGAACCTTTTCAAACAGGAGTAAAGCCAGGTTAACATCTGGAAAAATTGCTACCTTACAGCTATGCCTTAGTGAGGAAACCTATGTGAAGACATTTTTTTAGTAGTAGTCATCTTTCCTTAGGTGACCTTTTTTCTTTCCCCATACTCTCTCTGTGCTGCTAGAAAATTCCTGAAGTTCTTTTAAAAAAAAGCATCAAAATGTGCCTGGATACTGGCTTGTCACTCAGTGATAGTAGTCATTTCAGACATCCACACACTCAGAGAATTGCATACGTAAAATCTACTCACACTAGTATGATGAGCAGAAAACCAAAAAAGAATGGTGGGGAAAAAAAGGAAGAGAAGAAATGTAGTGATTTCAGTAGGCAGACACTGACTGTGTGTTCTCTGTCTAACATGTAACGATAACCAGCCTTTTTTTTTTTTTTGTGACTGTGGGTCACCAAAACTTGAATGAATTTTTCATATTCTTGTGATTCCATTTTCCATATGCAAAACTGACAGGTCTTAAAATATACATAAATATGTTACTTACAAAGGCAGACTGGTCATAGATGTAAGGAATCCAAATAGATTTAGCCTTAGCTCAGTTCAGTGTTATTTTCCAAGCTCCTCTCTTCACATGTGAGAGTCTTGCATTTAGAACAGGCTGCCTGAGGTCATAGACAGGATTTAACGAGTGCAAGCCTGCTTAAGGAGGCCGATTTGAACTGAGTGGATACAGAGCCTTATTTATGACACAAACATAATCTGAATGAAATTGGTTTATGTCTTGTTCAAGTTTAAGAGTACTGTGCTGCCCTTATGCAATATTTGCATTGGAAAGTAAGAGATACGCATGGGAGTGAATCACTAAAATTATTCACAAGGCATTACAGGATTTTACAGTGGATCTTTCATAACGGAATCAGGATGGATTTTGTGGAATTGACTTCAAAATAAAATTTAGACGCTATATGTGAAATTTTGCAGAAAGGCTGTTTCATCATCATTTTGAATTTATAATACAAAATCTCATACTTTCTAAATAATATCTTTCAGTCCAGAACACTTGCAACCTGTCTATCTGCGTCATGGTGTTAGTGTAGGCATTGAACACGGAGAAACGATTTAGGCAGAATGAGAAAGCAGTGTTTGGAGCACATAAGGTCATCTCTTGAATAGGAGGATTTTCTGCTAGCAGCTGCCACTGTTGAATCTGACCACTAACTGGAAGGCATCACGCCAGAAGCTGGGACATAAAAAGATCTTCAGGCTGGGGAGCACAAAATTGAAATAGAGAGGAGCTGATCAGCTTTTTTTCAAGTTTTAAAGATAGGTCAGGGAGGTGAGTGAGACAATAATTGATGGGGTTGGCACTTCTGGGTTTGTCTACAGGGGAAAGCTGTACTGAGGCAAATTTAATTAGCTTTGAAGTCAGTATAGTTACTGTAGTGCCTGTCCATGTTATGCACCTTTTCGGTATAGGACATTTTTCATTTTCAACCTGTCAGAAATATACTCAAGATAAATGGGAGAAATCATTCTTACTCTGTCATAGAAGTGTACACATGAAATTCTGCTCTGGTACAAAGTTAGGACCAAATCCAAGCCAAGAAAGATTTGTCAAAATAGGCTTGCCAGCAAACTCTCTTAACTCAGGGACAGCCTATATGAGCAAGAAAAGTGCTTTACCAATGTAATATGCACCAAGGCAAAAGTGCAAAATAAGCTGTACCACTTTGTGCCACAGTAAATAGGTTTCTCTTGGGCTTTTACCAGTATTAAAAGGATGCAAGACAAAGCACCTCATTGGCCATCTGTACAGCTGCCAAGGGTACTTGTACCTTATAGCTCTATGTCTGCTTAAATTTACATCTAACTTATTTTATACTATGCTATTCTCAAGACTAGTACTGCATAAACCCACTATCAGCCACACTAATGCTATGCTGTACCTATACCATGGTTACTAATGTTTTAATGCAGTAGTGAATACATAGAAGAACATAGGTAACACACGGTTTTGCAGACATACCCTAATGGAGATAACTCCATTGATTCAGACTTTTCTATACTGCTAAAAAGATTAACTATTTTTTTTTAACCTCAGAGAAATCAAAATGCTTCTGCTCTCCTGTGCTAAAAACATAGTCAAGATAAGGTACTTTAATTTTGTGTGAGAGAATTTCCAAGTTCAGTCCCAGGCAAGAGGACAGGGCTCACCTTCCTGAATTAACCTTGTGGTAAAATTAAAGTTCCCAGCACTTGCCTGTGCCTCCAGTTTGTTGTATCTGCCATATATTGGTGATTCTTATACAAAAATGTCATCCCTGCTTGCAAAAGACACTGAATTCTATATTCAGCTGAAATTCACTGTGGACATCTGTATCTAAGACAAGTCCTCTGAAACAAGGAGCAGTATGTTCAGAGTGTTTCATTATCCTTGGTGATGCAATTTACATTTGGAATAATCATGTCTACACACTGTTCTGGAATTGCTATGTCTACGCAGCTGTTACAACACTGCTGCTTTGCATTCTTGGAAGATTCCACAGTTTATTGCTTTGTCCCTCTGTTTTTTTCCATGCTGGTTATTGTGAAAGATCCCACCAGAACGTAGTGGAGTATTTCCCACAATTTCTCTCATTTCATCACAACATTCTCAGTGAGCTCTATTTCAAAGGACTGTTAGGCATCAGGCAAGAAGCACTGAAGACCACTTGGAGGTTCCTGATGCTATTTGCATATCTTCAGGGATGGGGACACGTGCACATCTGAAGCTGAGCAGAGACAACTGACTAAACTAATGCATGAAATGGTGAGACTCAGTAGTGATGCACAACAGGAACAGCCAGCAATTTCAACAGGCTTTGGGAGTAATAACTTTCAAGAGCCTGAAATGGAGAAATTGTCCCGCAACTGTAAGAGTGGAACTTGTCATAAGCATTTCATTTGGCACAGTGAAATGTACTCATCCATTTTCATCTGAAAGCTCACCATTCTCATTTGGTAACCTTTTCTGCAGAGAAAAATCCATAGGAAAAACTGGTCAGGATTATTGTGAAGGAGTTATGTGCAACAACTATAAACTGTCTGCCTTATATGAGTTGGAAATACACGGGCATTTATTGATGAGTTTAAATATTTGAAGGTAGCTATTTGTCTTTAGGTCATTAATATGACTGATCAGGTGATTCTTACTTCAGACTACAGCTAACAGAAGGCAGCATTTTTTTGTGATGTAGCAAAGACAGACGATCACCATGGGAGACTTACTAATATTAGAATGATGTGATGAGTATGTCCAAGAAACCTACATTTTTAGAAACACAGGGCTTTCTTTTTTTTTTTTTTCTTTAAGGGCAAATATAGAAAACAATAGTGCTATGATTATTCTTGCCTGTCCAAAAGATTTAACATACACATACACCCATGCTTTGCCTATATATGAAGCCTTTCACCGGATGCTTAACTAAAGAAAGGCTCGTTTATACCCAACCAGCTAGGGTGATTTTAGATTGCCCATTAACAATACTCAAAAACTGGATGCTTGATTGGTGATATTTGCCTCATGTGAGAATTACTTTCTCTGTGGTGTTATGCAGATTCTTTCACAGCAAGGTAAACAGAGAAACACTAAGACATTTTGAGTCGTAAAAAAAATAGTGATAGTGCGCTCCTTCCTCTGATCGGAAAGGCTATAGTCAGGGATGCCCTACAATTGTAATGAGTGAAATGAGTGCAGATTTGTGAACAAAATTGGTGCCCTCTTAGAGCAGGGGTAGGGAAATTCATATATGTGAAAGGTTTCAATATATCATACACAAGGATTTTATTGAATTCTGCAAAGCTTTTTATATAATCAAGAAATGTTACAAAAATCACTTCAAAAAAACATAAGTTAGCTAGGGCAAAACAGCAGGGAATAATATTCTGTGCATCTGTAGAAATACACTATCCCTTTGGGTATATAAATGAGTTTACAGGGTCTTACACTATGCATGCTTTATCTGTTACTTCGCAATGTGGAATGTGAAAGGACAAACTCGTATGTGCAAACAGCTGTTAAAAGGTGCTACCTCAGTAGATATGTTGTTAGAAAAAGGCTAACACAGACACAAAGAGCTTTGAAAAAAACATATTTAGACTTACCTGCTCTCTGTCTCCTACAAAAGCTGTTTCTGAAGGATCATGACCATTTTTCTCTACTCTCTCTCTTCTCTTAATCATACTAAATTTAACACTTTTTCCATTTCTCCATCTTTTCGTCACTCTGTTGTCTTGTGTACACAAGATCAGTAGGCTTGCCATTCCTTGATTTCCTTTCTTTTTGTGTAGATCAGATGGTAAGCACCTGTGACCATTGTTGCTGCAATGTACCATGGCTAGGAAAGATAAAAAAGTCATTGCCCAAGAAATAGCCTCAGTGCTAAGAACAGTAAAATATTGCTCTTTCCTTAACTGCACAGTATCCATGTGAAAATAGAGCACTATCTTTGCCTGAAGATTTCTTTTCTAATACTTGTAGGTCAGTATAAATGAATCTGTTAAATAAATAAGATTCTGCAGTCACCAAATATTAAAAATTATGAGAATCTCTGTAATTATTGAAATATCCTTGTAGTCAGTGTTGGGTGATTTATTTTGTAATAACTCAATTCAAAGCTGAAGGCATAATGAAAATATGCCAGAAAATTTATTCTATCAGTTTTTTCTATCCTGTATCTGCTGCTACAATAAACTTGCCTCCTTCTCATTAGGCCACACAGGGTTGCTCTGTTGGATATGTACGACTCTGAGGTACACGGTAGAAGGAAGGAAAGAAAGAGAACAACGATGAAGGGCTGTTCCTCAGACTTCATTGGAGACTTGTTTTACATTCACAAGAAGTGGGTCTGAGGTTTTGTACATTAAGACACTTTAGTATTCGAGTCCAAAATGCTTTGCTTTTACTGTGGGATCTTCAGAAAAGAAAATTCAGTGTCAGCTTTCTTTGAACAGTAGCAAAGTTAGACACCAGCTATTCAAGGAAGATGACACTGGTATGGAGGCCATATGTATTATAGAAGCAGGGTTGAATGGGCATCTTGCTACCCATCAGATACCACGATGTACGTAATATCCCTTGAATGCTCTTAACTATGAAAGGTAAGAACGCTCCAGCTAATCCTGGAGGCCACATAGATGTGCAAAAGTCTCCTTGAAGACTGTGTATAAAATGGCGATGTACGTGTATTTCGTAACTTTCGACAAAGCATCTATCTTGGTAGAAATGCTGTATATTAGATATAAAGGAATGCGTCTTTGTAAGACATGTCCATGCATTAATTCTTAAATGTACTAGCTCTTACAAAACTCACTCACTAGAAGAAGCACTATGATCATAACTGGAACATGAAGTCTCCAGTGTAAGTACAGCCAGGAGTTAGTAGCTGTCTGTATAAACAAAAGAATTCTATATTCTATAGGTGCATCAACAAATTCAATTAATTTTGAGATCTACACCACTCAGGTGGGTAGCCCCTGGCATAACGTTTTGCGCTTCAAAGGTTATCAGAGGCACTCAAGCATTTGGCATAGCTGCATAATTTGTAACAAATGATACATGTCAAAGGACTTGCTGCTTGCTTCAAGTCCTTGGTTGTCAGAGATATGTCCACAACAAGAACCTCTGATGATGTGCCTGGTTAAGCCTTTTGGGCATTCATTTAAAGGCCTGCATGCCATGATTTCTTATAGGTGATAGGTAGTGAGAAAGATTTGGCTTGTCCACAGTTTTGTTGGCATAAGCTGCATTAAAAGAGGGAAACTGGTCAATATTGCAAATGTCTTAAATAATTTTATTTGATACGTTTTTCAATCCCTACAGCAGAGAAGTAAAAATCATCAATAAGAAAGGTATTTTCTGATACTGTAATTTCACTTAAACATTGTTTGTAATGTATTGTTATTTCTAGAGGTCTACTACTTGATGATCCAGGAAGAGTACTCTGTTCAAATTACAGTCTTAATAGCTGCACTGATGATTATGAGAAGTATTTCTGTAAGGCCAAGAGTGAATTTAAAAACCTACATTGCAAAACCCACTTTCTTTTTAGGTTTTCCTGTCTCTTCACTAGAGCAGAATTCTCAAATGCAAAAGAAATTATTCACTAATCCACTAACCGTAGTCCTTCTGAAGCAATCTCTGTATGCAGCTAGGTATTTGTACCGTAGGTATGTTGAAATCTTTTGCCAAATTGACTGGTAGGTTAACATGAGTTATTTGAAATCAGCTTCAACATATCCCTTTAGATAGCTCTCTTATGGATCATTCATGCCATTATGGTTTTCCTATAATGCAGAAGAAAATAAATTAATTTGAAACTTTAAGTCTTGAACACATTTTATATCCTTAAAAATTTAAAGATTAACATTTTCAAGCGTAGTAAAAATAAAAATAATATTTAGCTAATGCAAATAAAAGACAGTAAATTAATTTAATTAATAGTTATCTGAATTAGAGAATGCTGTCTTGATTTATTTAGTCTGAATCGTGACATACAGTAAACAAATATTTACTTATTATTTCAATGTAAAGTTGTTTAGTTAAGAATTTTAAATTCTTTCATCAAATTTAACTAAAAATAATTTTAAAAAAGCGTCATAGAACCATAGTCTAGCTTGTAATTCTGGTAAAGAAAATGAATGGTTTTAAATGATTTTTTTAATCTTGAATATTCAGAGGCTCAGCTGCTGCTTTTCTTCGTGATTATATAATCAACTATTATTTATTTATTTCTTATTTTCAGTTAGGAAAGGAAAATGCAGTATGGATGGCCAGATGTACAAATCTGCAATACAAGGAACTGGATCAGGACTAATCATCCTGGGCTCCTTCTATTGCCTGTGGGCAATAAAAAAGAGGAGAAAAAAAAAAAAAGAGAGGCAGCATATGCTTAAGGCATACTTCATACCATCCTAACACAGGCATCTAAACCAGGTCAGATTCATTGAGCTCTAAAATGCCTCGTTTCCTCTATGGATGAGGGCATGCTCACCCTAGGTACTCACTAGCTTAGATGTGGATATCTATGGTATCAACTAAAATGAGATGATTTCCACCCCATGTAACTTTTGTGACTAAGAAGAAGTATCTGTAAAGAAAGAAAATTGCTTCTATAAAAAGGCTTCTACTACAATGATATGGGCTAAAGTTCTTGCTCCATGTTCCCTACAATGCCCTTGATCCTCTAAAACTTAGATTGAAATTTCTATCACAAAGGAAAGCATGTAATAATACTGCATTATCCTTCATTCTGACTCATGAAAGCAATTGTTCACTGGACTTAAAACTAACACTTGCCAAGAAGTACATAGCAGTGATCTAATTAAAGACACAGAATTCAGAGCTGATTAGCATGTGTATTATAATTAGTGCATACAGCAGTACATAAGTGTATTAGTATATATACACAAGTATGTGTATAGACACGTACTAACAGAATGCTTAAACACCAATTATATATGATTGTAATAAGGAAAAATGAAAGCCAACATTCATATAAATTAATAAATGTCAAAAATTAATACATGCATTATATTGATATGCAAACTAATATATCTATGAAAGCATAGAAATAAAGACAATAAGAATTTGTCTTTGTTTTATTCTGAATTTCTATAGGACTATTTGGGACAGTAGAAATCCTAGTGATGACACAGTTACACTGATAGCTGTCGAAAACAAAAAGCTTTTATAGAATATTTCTGGTTTGCATTTAGAAAGGAAAACAGAGTATGAATTGCCAAAGCATCATCTATTCTGACATTCTCCTGAGTGGATGGTAAAAAGCATCTATTAATTTTATACATTTTTTTTTTTTTTAATTGGAAGGGCCAGATAACTGAATTCAAAGCTTTTGAAAGGAATGCTGTACTTCTGCTCATTGGCAAAAAGCTTTGGCATACTGTGCAAGTCCAAGAGCCTTGGAAATATCTGATGCCATGTGGATATTTCAGCAGCATAAACAGGATGACCAGGGTAACTGTGGATGAATTAATTTGACCTTGGTTCTGTGTGAAAGAATGGAACACCTGAAATGGGACCCTGTCCATAAGGAAATAAAAAATTGTAACGTAATTACTGCCAGTCAACATGAATTTATGCAAAGCAGGTTAAGTTAAACAAACTGCATAGTACTTTTATGAGATAAGAATTTTGATCATTTGACTTAAGAAAGGTAACTATGCTGACAAAACAATGTCTTTCAGACTTCTGTTAAGCATTGATACCATATGACACCCTGATTAAGACGTTAGCGTCAGAACAAAACCAAGAAAACATACATTAAATGAGACTAAACTGTATAACTCAGAAATTCAACGTGTAATTTTTAGCTAAAAGTTGACAACTATTGCCACTGTGGTGCTAGAGAGATCCTTTCATGTCTGAGACACTGTTATTCAATGTCTTTATTTATGGCATGAGGAAAAAACCCACAAACTAAATTCTAGTAATACCTCTAAATTATGCAAATAACAAAAGGAGGAGAGAAATTATGAGGACAGATTACAAGCAAGAAGTGATTCAGACAACTTTCTGTCTAAGAAGAAACAATATGGGTATTAATATTGTCAATTAAAGACCAGTATTTGAAGAGGAGGACACACTTGCAGGACTAAGGAGTATAATGGCTCTAAAGAAATGGGAAGGCAATGGTTGATGGAGATTTTTTTATTGTTAAATAGCATGAAGTTGGGTAAAGTGATCCACAGTTTTACTCTGGAAGGGGTCAGAGATGGTCTTCTAATGGGTATGGTGGTCAGACCAAAATAAGCTCTCCACAGAGAAAGGCAGAAACAATGAAAGCTACCACCCTACTAACACCTATTGCTCTGTTTTGGATTATAGGAACAGAGCAATTTATCTGGGATATATTGCAAACACCGTGGATGAAGGAACAGTTAGCAGGTGTTGCATACATCTGCATAAGTAAGGCAAAGAAGAACAGCAGGGAGCTTGTGTTTGGGAAAACAGGGGTTTGGCTACATTATTTGTAAATAAGATTGCACAACTTTGCTAGGTCTTGTCCAGTTTTTGTTTGGTTTTGGTTTTGTCCTTGGCTTGGGTTTTGGTTTGGGTTTTATTTTAGTAAGCACAAAGCAAGTCTCAGAGTGAGAAAGCTTGACACAGCGCTGAAATTTTTGAGATCTTTAATGGGAAACCCATCCTGACAGTGTCCAACATACTTTCCTGTCTCATGGTCCCTAGAGATTTGCTGTGTGAGAGGTGGAATGCTCCTCTGGTTCCCTCAGGAGCAGTCATCATTGGCAGGGGAGGACATAGCTCTCTGTCTACCCACTCCCACTCCAATTCCCTCGTCTTCCTCTGATCTTCCTTCTCCATGAGCAACAGAGAAAGACACTAATTTTCCACTCCTTTTTTCCTTCCTGGAATGATTTAAAAGGAAAAGACGAAACAGGATGTCTCTAGGTCTCACCCTGCTCTTTTAGTCTCCTAACTACAAGAAATCATACACAAACACAGTTTGATGTTGACTTAAGAAGCTATAGCAGATCTTATGCAGCGAGCCTCAGTCAACCTTGATCTTAGTCCTCTCTAGTCTCCAGGCTAGGGTTTCAGACAGGAACCAGAAGCAGGAAAAGGGGCCATGCATAGTTTTCTTTCTGTATGGAGCCAGACCTGAAGTCTGAAGAATCTGCTTGGAGTTTACTAACCTGGTTGGGTTAGGTAGGCTGCTGGAAGGAAGCAGAGATGAAGCTGAAGAGATATAAGTGGGAAGATACATATCTGTTTGTATTTCTCAGTGCCTCTGGATGAGACAGTAGTAAATGGCTGATAATGTGACTGGTCATGTGGTGGGGCAGCAGCCCTCATGCTGCCCTGCAACACACGCATATACCCTACGAACCTAAATGTGCAAAGTACCTTTGATGACTTACCATCTTACAGTCCTGCACCTTTCCTCTCTGATCTGACATGTGATCTTTTATCTGATCAGTAAAACCAGCACTTTGTCAATCAGCTGCAACAAGTACCTCAGTTCCTGGAGCAGAAGAGCCTGCAGCAAAAGCAGGTGAGATGTGGGCCAAATGGAGAGATGTGTCAGGCAGGACAAGAGTACAAATCTCATGGTTAATGCATGAGATTTGGGCAGACTGGGAACAGAGAGGCAAATGTGAAGCAGGACTGACATCAGGGCTGGGAGTCAAAAAATCACTTAATCTAATAATCACTGACATTTGCAGGGAATGTGAAGATCAATATAGATGAAAAGGGATAAAATGGATAGGTTATAAATAAAGCACTGATGAATAACAGCCCTGTCCCTCAGCATCTTCACCACCACACTAAGGATACCATGGGCTTCTGTTTTTAATCTCCCTTCTAAATAGCCAGTAATTCTGCCCTTTCTAAAACAATCACCCAGCAGCTGCTGTTTTCCTGCTTTCTCTACCATCATCAACACACTGGCTGTGAAGAGGAAGAGGGAAAAAATGAGATGCCTCCACTTTGCTCCCCCTCTGTTTCCTTTCCTAGCTGTGCCCGTCCCACCGCTGCCGCATAGCGCTTCAGCAATGAGCAATTTTAAGGTACAAATGTCTTCCAATTTTCTGTTTTTCATCAAAATTGTCAGGGTTTTGCCCCATAATGCCTAACATATTTCCTGAAGTTTTACAATAAATTCCAAAATGATCACATTGTATCCAGACAGGCAGGCAATCAAACGCATATAAGGATCTTGGCCACCTAAAAGAGCTCTAGTGTCCCTTTACAGCAAATGGAATGGGACAGTTATATTCTAATTGGAAATATGTCATACCTTTTTTAGGCCACTGTTTTGTCCTCATTATAATACCAGAGCTGCACACAATTGTACATGAAAGATATAAAACATATCTTGAGCACTTCTTTTAAAATTATTTGAATGTTTTTGTTGAATGAGCAGAGCACACAAAATTGAGTCCATGCTGGCATTAAGGTTCTATGCTGCCTAAAGAAGCTCTAAATACACAGACAATGCCTTAATTTTTTGTAAAAAAAAAGTTGTTGAAATTGTACAAATCAACACCTACATCATATGTCCACATATTTTCTCCTCCAATATTAAGAGGAACATGAACCCAGATTTGCTATATTTTGATTAAACCCACTGTTAGATTTAAGATCTAACTGAAGAAAGGATGAATAACTGTCCTTTCATCACTTTGGAGGAATTCTAGGAGCTAAAATATTACTTGACCAACATTTAAATAGGTATAGTTTGCTGAGATGAACACCACCCCAGCAAATATGAAGGGAGATTCAATCCAGTTGAGTTTATAGCATCTCTTCACTTACCCCATCACTTATGGATATAACTTAATGGCCACTGATGGCCTGTATAGGAAAACTTCAATATTTTAATTTAGTTCAATTACAAGTTGTGTCTGTGCTGCAGAGGACATCAGATCAGTGAACTCTATACAGTTTGCTTTAAAATCCATGCTGCTGTATCAAACACAACTTGAGTTGTGAATATCTACTTTTAAGTGACTTGTTAAGCCTGAGGAAAAGTATAAAATTTATGCAAGGAAACCTACAAAATAGAATGTGCTTGTCAAGAGAAAATAGGCCTTCTGAGTTGTGATAGTTTTCTACAGCTGTATCATCACTTCTGGAAATGCAGAGTACAGCTGCTGCATTTATGTAAAATACCTGTGGTCTAACCAGCACTAAAAAATTTATAATAAGGGACAGAATATTTTTTACTGAAACTAATGAACTTGAGACAAAATACTGTTAGTTCTGCAGAGTTATTTTCAAAAAGAAAGAATCCTCATCAATTGTGTGTTCCTGGGTCTTGCTGAAACAATTCAGAGAGAATGGTTTGTAGGATTTTAAGATTTTTTTAAATTATTGAAATCCAACTGGAGGCAAGATATCTGTTTAAAGTGATCTGTTAATCTGATGTATGTGTGCAGCATGGTTACAAAGCTGAATGGGCACATGGAAAAAGCAAATCACAATTAATTATAGACAGCGTTTGAAAGTGAGAAACTGAACAACCTACTTTCTCCCAGCTCAAAGTAAAAAAGCTACTAAAAACAACAAGTCATTAAATTGGGTTGTAAAATTATTACAATATTATCAGTCTGAAGGACTGGTTATGTTACGAATGTCTGAGTGCGAATGTTTTGGGGAGTGTGATTTTTAACTTGTTGGTATTTCTTTAAATATAGCCAACACAGGAGGGTGGCAGACAACTGGGTTTTTTTTAAACTTGATTATCCTGCAAGAATTTCTAGATCACTTACCCAGAGGCATTTTTCAGCAAATGTTCAATTAACAGCTTGACAGCTAACTATCGACTTTAAAACTATCTGATCTTTCCATAATCAATAAATTGCATCTGTGTAATTTATACTGCTGTGAAGCAGTTACACGTTTAGCACATTTGTAGTGCTTATGTGTTTCTAAACAAAGCAAAAAGGCCATTTTGTCACAAAGAGGAACACCTTCTTAGGAAATCATTGCAGAGGAAGCTGTTGGGTAGATACATTGGCTGGGAAAGGTAAACCAAAGGCCAAACTACAGTACAGCCCAGGAATCCATCACCAGGCCCAAGTGAGTTAGGCAGATGTTTCTGTTAGCAAACAAACTCTGAATGCTTTGTACCAGAAATGAAAGGCGTTTTCAGCTCACTGGAAGCTGGAAGAAAAAGATAGCCCTCAGGGGCTTCATTTCTGAGGCTTCTTGCAGGTCCTTATGCAACTCCAACTGAAGAAAGAGTTGGTTTTGCTTTGGTTACCATAAGGTAGTGGACTAAATCTTAACTCACTGACTGCTTCCATGGCAGCTGCTTTCCAGAGATGACAGCAACTCTTGCAACATCTGCATTTGGAGTTACTCACCTTTAAAACACCTACTTCCATAGCCTTGAAAGATTTTGCAAGTCAGCAAAAAACATCTCAGAAGTGTTTAGAAATAAAGTGAGGCACCCAGAAACATTCCCTTATTGTATGATTAAATGCAACAGATGAAATTAAAAACATGTTCATTTGCCACGATTACCTCATTCTCTTCTGTTACATATGCTGTTCCTTTGCTTAATCGGCAGTTCAACTGAAAGCACACTCTTCACTTGTATTTGATTTTGTGGTGTCCCACTTTACTAACTGAAATATTATGTTCACATGAATATTTTATTAAGTGACCATTTTGTTGTGAGCCCATGAGCACTCAGCAGAACATGCATGAAGCTTTTTTTCTTCTTTTTGTGGAAATTACTCAACAGTAATTCTTTTAGCAAGTTATTATTATTATTTAGACATATAAATTGCCTCCAACCACAATAGCACTTGCTACAAGGATCTCAGAGATACCCATGACTCCTTTTCCTACCCCACAATCCAGCCATTCATAACAGAGTCTGTACCAGCAGGTGTGGTGTTAAGCCACGATGCCCACCGACAGGGAGGAGGTTTTATTTAACCTCTCTTTCAGGCCCATGAAACTGCATAAATTTGTAGTGTTGACAGTTTTGTAGTCTTGTTGTTGAACAGTTTGTACTCTTCTTGTGAATCTTAATCTTTCTGAAATTAATAGTTGCACCCAAGCTGTATGTCTGAAAAAATAGGCTTCCAAAAATACATTGAAAAAGATACTTCCCCTCCTCCTTCAGCAGACATGTTGCCTTTTGTGCTCTCCCCCTGCATATGAGCCCATCAAAATATGGAAGGTTGACATTTTTCAATTCTTCTTTAAATGCTGAGCATGCCTGCAGCATCCACCAGTTAAGCAACTGGCAAGCCAAAGCCTCTGCTTGTCAGCCACATGGTTCATGGGGCTGCAGAATTGCCTTTCTCCAATTTGACTCCCCACATCAGCAATCTTCCTCAATCTATTGTATACATAAAATATATACATTAAACAAAACAGGAGGCCCACCATTAATTACTCATCTACACAATGGGAGCTTGGGACTCCAGTGAGTTTCCCAGACGCTGTCTAAATAGTGCAGATAGATGATAACTCTCCCTAAAAGCAGCGAGCCCATTCTGAGGGTAAGCCTTCCTCATTCAATTCACATAAAATTTCCACTGAAGGGGTACACTGAATAAAGCAGGCAAGGTTTTCCTCCCTAGTGACTCTATTTCCCCAAACATCTCTTTAGCTACCTGATGGTCGTGTGCACAAACTAGACCAGTAAATGTTTTGCATGACTTGCACCAATAGCTTATCCCGAACAGTAATAAGAGTAAGTGGGGATTCATAATCAGAGTTCTACTGTCTTTATTTTGCACAATCTGATAAGCAGACAGAAAAAAGACCAAAAAAAAATTAAAAATAAAAAGGAGAGAAGACTGTTTTTTCCTTTTCAGCAGTAATAAACCTGGGGCTATTTATAAGGTGTACATAGAATCGAAATCCAATAAAACAGGACTGGAAGTAAACATGAGATCATCTAGGCTATCACACTGCCCTGAGTCAGGACAACTGTACTTGTGTCATTCCTGATAAATATTCGCGCAGCTTAAAATGCTCCAGTGATGAGAACTCTATAAAAATCCCTTGACAATCAACTCCAGGACTGCATTACCCCTGCTGTTAGGACAATTATCCTGATGTCAAGATAAATGACAGAGGAAGCTAGGCTCCCTCTGAAGTTTAAAAAGAAGAAAGCAGCAGCAAGACAAAAAAGAGTTACTACCTAAAGCAGATGCAAAGGCCAGCTGAAACAAAGACAAATAGCCAAACGAATTGTAGGGCAGAGGGGAAGCTGAATGCTTGGGATTGTTTTGCTGGGGAGCAGCCTCTGAGAGCAGTAATAAACAAACAGAAAGGGAGGCTGGAGTAACCTGCCTGGGGAAAACAAGTAAAACAATATATTATCTAACAGAATGCTACCTGGAAAGAAACAGAGTTGGAAAAGGAGACCAGGAAAAAGCCCTTCTGTTGGACTCCAACTGTGTTTGGGCAAGTCATCTGTAAATATTGCATCAAAGAAATACTGAATTCTATCACTGGTCTCTTCTTAAACAGAAATACCCTGAAAGATCTTGGCTATTTATGTTGGTCATAAAGGGAAGGGAAGGGGAGGAAAGGGGAAGAAAGGGGAGGAAAGGGGAAGAAAGGGGAGGAAAGGAGAGAAAAGGGGAGGCAAGGGAAGGAAAGGGGGAAGAGAGTAAGGTAGGCGGGAAGGGAGGAAGGGTGGGAGGGAGGGAGGAAGGGAGCAAGGAAGGAAGAAAGGAAGGAAGGAAAAAAAAGATGAAAAAAGAGGAAAAGAGCATCATTTGCCATACTTCTCAGACATTTACACATTCTCCTCATATGGAAGATGTATACAGACTTCAATTATTGCTTAAGTATATCGCTTCATGATTTTTTTTCTTTGTTTTCTTAAGCCAGGATTGGTTATATTCTATCAGGATTTTTTTTCTTTAGACTACAACATCTTTCAGGTTCATGACCACTCCAGAAGGAGCGAAAGACAGCATTCCCCGCAAAAAATCCCCCGCCCAAATCAATCTACCCTCCTAATTCCTCCCCCCCCCCGCCTTCCGCCTTTCCAATTTAAAGGCCGCCTTTAAAGCAGCCTAAAGGGCCTGCAGGGCAGAGGGATGGGGCAGTGACTCCGGGCACCGTCCCGCTGTCCGCCGCCGGCACGGGCAGCCGCCGCCGCCGCCTCAGCCGCCAGCGGGCGGCAGCAGCACAAGCGGCATCCACCCCTCCCGGCGGGGGGGTGATCCGGAGAGGGAGAGCTGTAGGTGCCCCGGAGCCCCACCGCAGCCTGCACCTTCCCTATCGCCACAGATGCGCTTGAGAGGCAGGAATTGGGGTGGGAAAAAACGCCATCAATTCCAAAATAAACCCCGCAACCAACAAAAATAGATGTTCCAGGAAGAAAATCCTGGCGATTGCGACGCTCTGACGCATCTCTGATCTCAGCCCCCTGAGCGTGATTTTTACATCGGCAGCGGAGGGGCGGGAGCGCGGCAGGAGCTCGAGGGGTTGTGACCCCCCCCTCCCTGCCTGGGGATGCCTCGGAAGGTTTAACGAAGGCAGTGATTTCCAAGGGAGGAGGCAACCGCGCGGGCGGCGGTTGGACCGAGGAACCCTCGCCTGATCCAAGCCTGCATCCCGGGGCACCGGATGCCTTGGGACACGCTGCTGGACCAACGCGTTCCCAAAAAGGCTTTTTTTGGGGTACACCTGTCACGCAAGGAAGAACTGTCTCCCTCTTCAGATCCAAGATCTTCACTCAGTGTTTTCTCCAGCTTACAAGCTGCAGGGTTGTGAACTTGAAATACAACTTTTGAGGAAGAAATTATCTAAATGCAGAAGAATATCCCAAGTCTTTGTCAAAAAAATAATAAACTGGAAATAAGGCATGTTCTAGGTTTTCCTCAGCTTTATTCCCCTCCCATGTAAGCCTGTACAAGCTAATATCATCTGCAGTATCTATTTAAAATAATTAATATAAGTGTTATTAGCCTCAAGAATTACTGAATATGCAAGA
>JBCJKH010034856.1:0-10992 GCA_039877255.1 Loriculus beryllinus
TATGCTTTAGAAGGGAACTTGGTGGGGAAGGGGGAGTAGGTAGCAAGGAGTATATTACACGCCTTTAAATGAAGCTCAACCTGATCACAGGAATATAATGATCTCCTTAGCTATGAATGAATTGCATACAAATCAGGAAATTCTCTTCTTTCCAACTTGCAGCTTCTTAAACAGTGGGCAGTACTGCCTGTGCTACAATTGTGCCAGCCCAGGTTTCCTCCTGGCACTGAGGCATCTCAGAGCACATAGCAGGGCTGCTTTGCAGGATGGTTTTGTTGACATCAGGAGAAGGACAAGTATCAGTTGCTTTTAAAGACTTTTCTCACTGCGTATCTTGGTCAGGATCATTAAAAAGGAAAGGTCTTTTGGAGTCATTTGGGTCTGGATAGTGGCAGGAGTTGTCCTCTGCCTTCCAAATGTTTGAATTTCCATTTCTGAACAACTTTTTAGTGTTCAGAATTTTGACTTGCTGCTTCTAGCATTGATTGTGTAATATGACATAACTGAATAGTATAGCAAATAGAGGGGAGATTTGAATAAGCAAGTGGTAGTATGTGAAGGATAAACAGTCTGAGGGGAACACCATGGGAAGAATTTCTGTATTTCTTTGGAGTAATTCAGAATAGCAAAAGTACACATACTGGTCTTTTAAGAGTGTTAATATACTTATGACAAAAGCTACTCACCTTACTGAAAAGAGCACGACTGATTTAAGTAGAGCTATTCACATAAGCAAGATTTATCCATCAGTCTCCCTCTTTCTTTGAATAGTAATCTTGTACAGTGTTAAGCCTGAGTAAATATCAGCTGATGATATTTTTTTGGCTCTTTTAGGTAAATATTTCATGATGTAATTTAGATTTGTTCTGTTCTGTGGAGGTTCCAAAGTTTTTTTCTATTTTGCTTAGTTGCTCCATGCTGCTGCTGGCTGTTTCTGGGCTCTCTCTTTTTTTAGACTATCTCCAAAGAAAACCCTAATTAGTTTAAGAAAATGACCTGTACAAGCAGACATTGATAGCAATAGCCATTAAAATAGTTGCATTCATTGGAAGAGTTACTTTGCAAATTGCCAGACCGTTTCAGTAATTCACAAAGCATCTCCATGAGTGAAATGATGGGGTTCATTTTTTTCCCTGTGTTTCCAGTGCTGAAGCACACCGAATACCTAACTTGAACCTTTAGATAATTCATAATAGCTTTGTATCATTCATGATTACATGCATGTTTAAGTGCTACTTTCTCTTTTTAAACCATTGGCCATCTTTAATTAATACATATACAGCAGAGAGCACTTTGCTGACATGACTAATCCACATAGAGCTACAGTGAACTGCTGGGTAGATTACATCTTCTGAGGTTATAGAGTTTGTATTAGGACATAGTACCACATGGTAACAACTGATGCCCCTGTTTTGAGCTCCAGTATCTATACAATAAGGGTCTGGGAGGCAGGATTGCTTTTTTCTTTAATAATAGTCCTTGGGTATTACCATTAAAATAAATGTTATTCTCCTGTGAATTAAGAGCAGGTAAGTGCAGATTTTTAGTGATGGTAACCAGGTGACTCAAAATGATATTTCTTTGGTTGGAACTAGATGAGGTCCCTTCCAACCTTCTATGATATTCTGTGATTCGTAACTCTATCAATGGGTAAGTCTGTGTTCAAGTGCCTGTATTTTATTTGTGCTTCAGACACGAAGATAGTTTTAAGGAGTACACAACCTAAATAGAAACACAGTGCTTTTGAGAAATGTATGGTCTCTATGTATTGTTTCACTTTGGCCAGATTAACAAGTTGAGGAGGAATTCTAAAGTAACTCTTGTAGTTTAGTCTTCCTCAAACCTTTTTGCTTTAAGCTTCCTTCTTTGTGACCAGTCTTTTGGGTTTTCTACCCTTTCACCTTGTTGCAGATTGACAGAAAAGTCTAGGCTTCTTTCCATTTTTCTAGAAGGCATGACTGAAATGAGGTAGCCTCAGCTCAGCTGAAATCAGTGGAGTTACTGCCACGAGTCTTCTTAATGGGTTGTGCCTGTGCTGTGTATCTCACTAGACTCACCTTTCCTGAATAATCCTATGCTATGCGATGCATCACTGCTGTTTTACACTAGCAGTTTCTTATTCACATCCAATATAAGAAAGATCCACACTTGGAGAATTTATCCTTTCCTTTATGATGTAATTATACATAAAACGGTGCAGAAAAGAACTTAAAGTTTTCCCATCTGGAGCTGAGGTGCTGGGTCTGCTTGTATGCTGCTTGTAGGGCTTTATGTTTAAAAAGCAGATCCAAAGTAACCTGAGGCATTTGTCAAAATTTATTCTCTTTAAAAACAAACAACCCAATGATTAATTTAACATTATGGGTTTGATTAAATTAATTGTTGTCACTGACTATGTCTTAGAGATTTATGTTCCTTGTCAGCATGGCTAAGCCAAATTCTCTAGTAGCTGAACACCAGTGGTTGCAATTAATATAATGCATTCATAGCTTTGCATAGTTGGATTTTGAGGCTAGGCTATTTAAAGGAACACTGGAGAATTTCAAATTTAAGGTCCTATATTTTGCTGCCTTTTAAAAAAAATCCAAGATGCTCTAAACATTTGACTTCAGGCTTCACACACACGTTTTCTTGTCTTCAGTTACTAGCCACAAAAAAATAGAAATGAAATGTACAATGTAATCTAGTTCACTGAGTAGTTGTTTCACTGCAAAGGCACAAGTGTTAACTTTCCACCATTTGAGCAGTTCATATCATTAGCTATTACAGTGGTGATGTTGCTCACAGTCTCTCCTCAGATGCATATTGAGATAGCTTTTTTCCCTGGATATATTGCATAACAGGATCGTATCCCTTATTTAATCAGAAAAACCTCAAGATCCTTCCTGTCCTAAATTTCTATAGGCAAAACTGTATTCTTATTAGCTCTTGTGCTTTTCCTCACTTTTTTCCCTCCGTATAGTTAAAATGTCAAAAGAAAACTACTCCTACTTACAAGCCAGCTGCTCTGCTCCCTGTCTATTAAATCTTTTTATTACTGGATTCTTGGCCTTTTAAACCTTTTGCAAAGGCCAGTTGTGTCCTTTCAGGAAGCTCAGTGGCTGACAATCAGATGCCAGAGGCTCACTTACAACATCAGCTGCTTCTTGCCTATTTGTAACAGACTCTGCAAACTATGAACTGCACTCCTATTAGACTTCTACAGACACCAACACTGTCCAGCAACAGAAAAAGCAATAGATTAAGTTAATTTACCATCTGGACCACAGGGCAATATTATACCAATATTCAGGGTTAAATATGAGGCCACCTTAGCGTCTCCATGGCAGGTAGTGCAGCAGCACCCCCCCCCTGCAGATGGTGTCTTTGGACCAAAAGCATCCGTCCCTTGACAGCCAAGCAAGGCCAGCCCGTGCCAAACAGAAGCATCGATCTGCCACTTGCTGCTTTCCCCTTTAGAGACTACATAGGGTTAGAAGATGGAAGCAGGAAACCAGAATCGTTCTGTACCACTCCTGCTTGTGAGATGTGCAACACAAGCATGATACTGAAAAGGATGGATGAGGGAAGAGGCTGTTCCAAAGCTTGACCTTCTGTCTAAGAATTAAATACAGTTTTACAGCCTTGAGAGGGGCAAGTGCCTTAGGGTGAAACTTGGGGTTTTTATAGTACTACAGTAAGGCAGGTAGGAGTTGAAGAAGGTTTCATAATGAAGTTTAAGATCCACATAGACAATGCTGATCCTTCCTTGCAAGTGTCAAATCTCATGTAAACTCCTTTTTTTCTTGCTGTATATTTTTGGCTCTATATCCAGACATGTGAAAGATATATATATACACATATATATATATAGGTGTCTGTGTGGAACTAAGAACATTGCAATACAAAAGAAGATTTTCTCAATTTAGAAAAAAAACCCTTCTCTGATTGTGTTCAACTAAACCACTTCAATGGAAACTAATGTTGTGCAAATTTCACAGGAAGTATTTCTAGAGCTTGTAAGTATAATAAATAGAGGTCAATTGTATAGAGTTTGGGTTGAGATTTTTTTGCCCATATGGATGTGGATGTGATCATTCAGACCATAAACGTAATAATTGTATGCTCATAATAATAGTTTTACTAGATTTTAATTGCTGTAATTGCCTCTTTATTATTCAAGAATCTCAGATAACAGACTTTCCGTTTCTTAAATTCTCTTCACTAATTCTGTCCTGGACTAGTGTTGTAAGGTCCTTAACTTTGTTAAAGATCCCAGCCAAGCAAGATGCTGAAGGGTGCTGCTGCCAATGACATTCTTTATTCTGAAGAACCAGACTAATGTTTTTAACCAACTGCTCTCTAAGTGGCCAGTTATTAGGTAGTGAGTAGAAGGCACAGATGTTGTCTGCATATCTGGATAGAAGAAGCCATGCATAAAAAGGCATATTGAGAATGAACTTGCTTGTTAGGAGCAAAACTATTGTCTGAGTTAGGTAAGTTATATTTTGCTGTCTATTTATTTCTTTGTAATTCTCTTGAAATAATACATGTCCTAAATACAGCTCCTAAAATAATTTTCTTAATGTTGACACTTTTGCTTTCCAATTGCTTCACTGTTTTCGGGGGGTAGGTCCTATTATATAGTAGACTTATTACCAGGTTCAATTCCTTATCCCTCAGTGTGAAGGCCCAGAGCAGCTTGAGCAGTTTTCACCTTGAACCATTTTCATCCCTTATTCTTTTGCCATATATGCCTTATACCTAGAAGTGGTATTATTGCACCTTTCTCTGGCATTCATTTTATTTAATCTCCTCAAGACTCATTACTGCCACCTGCCCCAGAGAAGACCCAGGCCTAATCTCCTGTTGAGGTTATTGTCAGTAATGCTGTCTGATTTCATGTATCTTCAGCTCCAAGCATAATTAGATTTCAATCTTGACTGGTCCCTTTGGATTGGACACCACAGAACACATATAGCACACAATAAGTGAGAGGATGGATATTTCTTCCTTTTTTTTTCTTAATAACTCTTGCACTTCTGTCACGGTGTGTTCAGAAGCTAACAAGAAACACTAGATGGCAAGATCCAAAATTGATTTTTTTCCAGCAGAAAAGGGATTCTAGTTTCATAAAAGCTCTACAAACGTCCTTTACATCCTAGTGCCTTTAATTTGTAAGACAACTATGGATGGCCAGTGCACTGCCTGTGCATCCACCAGTATACAGTACAAAATATGTCACTCCATATGGCTAAAAATGAGTGTTGTATCACAGAAGGCTATTTGAGAATGAATTGAAAATGCTGTACTCTTCACTGTGGCATATTCCAATGGTTTCTTTCCGGAGTCAGTTTTGTGGCAACATGACTTAATCTTACTGCAAGATATAATAGATCTTCACACAAAATTCAGTATTTAACAGGGGGTTTTAATTATTTTCTTTTCTTTCTCTCCAGAATTCCATGTTCATCCTGTTCTCCTCCTTTAACCTTCTTAAAGTTCTGATCATTTTTTGTCTATAATTGCTTTTTGTTTCTGTAAATTCTGTACTGTAAAAGCCACATGGGATGATTGCTCTGCTTGCAAATACGGGCCATCTACTGTCTGTCTATGAACTGAAACATTGACAAAGGGAGAATACTGAATCCTTATGAGAACTGAGTTCTGTAATAAAACAAAAGCTGTGTGATAAAAGTAGCTGCCGTGCATCTTTCAATAGGTCAGCTGTGCTCTGTTCACTAATCTCTGCTGATAACTTCTGAAACACAGTAACCCTCTAAGGCACTTCAAACAGCTCACAAATCTGCTTTCCAGTTTTTAATGTTTCCTCCTTTTCCCCCACAAATGAGATCTTCCACCTAGTTTATCTCTAAAACTTCTTTACAATTGCATTTGTAGGCAGGGTAGCCTGAGATCGTTTTCGGTATAAAAAAATTCTAAGTTCTTCCATGACTCTTTGTCGAGGAAATGATGCAAATTAATTCTGTTGGAAGAATTGGCTTTTAGAAAGGAAGAAGTGCTTGAAAACTGCATGTACATATTACATATTGCATATTGCATGTATTGCATATTGCATGTATTACATATTGCATATTACATATTGCATGTATCATATACAATGATAAACACACTGATGTGCAATGAGCAACTGCTCAATAGCTCTTACTGGGCTGCCAAAGGAAGATTTCTTGATGCTTTAAAATTCAGTGCATGAAACTCAGGGTTGTTGTGGGAGTTTGATTTTGTTTGGGCTTTTTTTTGAGTTGTTGGGTGGTTGTTTGGATTTTTGTCTTAATGGCAAGATATATGATAACATAGTTAACAAAGAGATATGGTAGTAAGTTTTAATATGTCCCCAAAATAATGATCTCACCTGAGCCAGCAGTAGTGCTGCTTGAGGAGATTGCTGGTTATCATCAGCATATGAAGCAATGAAAACTGTTGGAAAAAACCTGCCTCCTGAGAGCAAAAAAGAATAAGACACCCATTAAGTGCATCACCACTCAGAAGTTTCAGTTTATAGAGTGAGAAATTCTGTCCTTGTGGTGTAGAAGACAAAGACAGCAGATTGCCATTTTAGAGGGAGTGTAAGGTAGGGACAAAAAACTGCATCAGCTTCATCAGCCAACGCTCACAGCTGATGCTGAGGCTTAGGGTTCCTGTTTCCAGGCACATTCTGGTTTCACCCTGGTTTCAGGTACCTGTCAAATGTCCAGGGTTCTATTTAAACCATGCATACTGCTTAAAATGAAGGAGCCTGCCAGGACATTAGACTATTTCAATAGACTATTTACATATGTCTTATGTCAGGGGCAATTTAACCAACAGCAGTATGGTTACCTACACTATTCAAACCAGGTTACAGGTTGTTGGGTTGAGGGGAATGTTGGTTTAGGTTTTTGTTCCTGGAGGGGTTAATAGCTCTTTTGAAGCTTCCATTTATTTACTAAAATCTAATCTGGGGATGTAGAGACAGTACCAGATAATAGTGGCTTTTTCTATTAAAAGAAGAGCACAATAACACATTTCTATACCGTTTTGTGATTTGTGTGCCAGGCATGCACTCTATTGCAAACTGTTCCTGGTATTAACCACTATGGGATTCAAGCTATATTTGGTTTGTCAGACAGACATATTCCTGCTATTAACTTCTGGATAACACCGGTGCCTCAGCTAATGAAAAATTATGGATTAAACAAAGGACTTGGAGTAGTTTGCTTCTGGAAGGATCCAACTGTAGAAGAGAAGCGCATTATGCTTGTGTTGACCAGTATATTCTGCCCTGCCCTGTTTCATTATATTCAATCCTGTGTCAGAAAAAATATTGTATAAGTACCTTTTTTTTAAAACTACTACAGTCTCTAAGGATCTGAGCATTTGATATGGTTAATGATAACATTCTATTGGATAAATTATCCTCCCAGGGTTTGATAGTTCAACTCTGAAATGGATCACTACATATGCAAACCTAATGTGTTAAAGAGATAACAGTAATTTCAGGGGCTTTTTAGTTTCTTTTGAAGTAGCAGAACTGTTAAAAATGCTACATATGATTTCGTCTGATATTTCTGCATTGATATATTTTTAAATCTAAATTCTGTGTTATAATATGCTTCTGCTTGTTAGTTGCATAAATGCCTGTGTGCTGGTGTTTCTATGAAGAGAAAGGGGGGTAAGATGGTATTAACCATTTAAAAACTAGCCAAGGAATTCCCTGTTTATTTTTTCCATTCTAGAACTGCAGTTATTTTGGAAGTGAGGCTGCTTACTGTAGCTTTAAAATGCTGAAGCTGAAAGATCTGGAGACTGAAATTCTCTCTCCATGAAATCAGTAAGGTCAGCAGAGGCAGTGCTAGTTTTCCTCATGTTGTTCTGCTAATACACCTTAATCTGTCCTGGGGGACCTGAGCTAATCGTAGCTTTCCTATTGAGGCTGTCAGCAAGGATTTCAGTCGCTGTTAGTGCTCTCTTGGTTCCTCTGATTTGGATAGCTGCCTTGCTACAATACCATCATTATAAGGACAATACTCATTAGGTTTCTTCATAAGTACTTATATCTAAATACTTATTCATAAGTATTTATGAATACTTACTCAAGGTTTCTTAATAAATGCTTACTATTCTAGATGTACAGACACCACTGTGAAGTAGCTAATCCAGATCTTGATCTGGTTTGCAGGGTGCTTGTAGTAGGAGGCACGTTGAGTTACTGGACTCATTGGCATTAAAGGTTCTCTAATTTATATTAAATCATTTCAAGCCTCCAGTACTTGGCAAGTTTCCATTTCTAGAAGTTTTTAAGATTCACAGCAATTAGAATTAATTTGCCTTTCAGGGTCATTCGTGCTTTCTCTCCTTAGCACCATATATAAAGCAATGACATGTGGCTTGTGCAAGCAGATGGCCTGAGGGTAACATAGAGAGCTGTCTGGAGGGCAGGTGCCAATTGGTTTTGCTGGAAAGTGAATTCTGATGTCTTTGGCCTGTGAGGGTGTTTCTGTTTTCTTTCTCTCCTGCACAAGAGCTTTCTAATCACATTCTGCAGAGTCATACTTGATCATCAGGGCTTTGTGACTTTTCAGATCTGTGAATTGCTGCAAAGACGTTGATGCACCTGCGAAGTACCTTAATGGGTCAGAGGGAAGGATGGTTGGCTCCAGCTCCCCAGTATTCTCTGCTGGTGACCACCAACAGATGCACAGGAAAAGTATATCAAAACCAGAACACTGTTACAATGGTAGGGCATTGTACATCTTTCACACTTGCAGCAGTCAGCAGGTCAAGAAATTCCTGAGGCAGAAATGTCTTCTGGGCAACGATGTTTAATTGGACCCAGCTCTCATGAATTTGTGTCTTTTTAGAGAATATTTATATTTTCTGGTTTTCCTGATAGCTCATGGCAATGCCTCAATTCATTTGTGTTGTGTGGAAGAAAACATTGTTTAGTTTCATTTGTCTTCTTCCCAGTAATCGGGTACTACTGAATTACATACTGTGAGAAAAGTCAAACACACCTCAGTCAGGGGTTTTCCAGCTTATTCATGCTTACACAATAAGCAAAACCCAATTTAATCATTCCTTAGAAAAGCCATTCCATAGTCTTGATTATTTGTGTTGTCATTTTGTGATACATGTTTCAAAGAATGTACCATAAAAAAAAAAAAACAAAACCCAGCCATAAGTAAGATTACATTCACTGTAAAGGAAATATAGGCATCTACCTATAAGGTACCATTAACAGTATGTTCTGTTTCATTCTCTATTCTTTTCCTAAAAAAAAAAAATACCATCTTTGCAATCTGAGCATTCCTAATATTGTTCTGAGAAAACTATTGATTTACTCATTTTATTTTTCATCACGGAATCCCAGACTGGCTCAAGTTGGAAGGGAGCTTAAAGCTCATCCATTTCCAACCCCCTGCCACAAGCAGGGACGCTTCCACTAGCCCAGGTTGCTCTAAGCCCTGTCCAACCTGGCCTTGAACACTCCCAGGGCAGCCACTGAATAACATGATTGTTGACTTCTTAAAATTTCAGAAGGTTTGAAGAAAGTAACCTTTTTCTACAAAATCCTTATTCATGCTTTGCCATTATATCATGCCTATCTACATGTCTAAGAAATATATTTTAATTGTCGCCTTCTGTTCCTCTGAAACTGAAGATCATTTAAGTGATGACTTACATACAACAGGTTGTTGCTTGGAATTTTTATAGTGACATTCGTAGAATGAAAACAATGTAGCAGTCATGGGGATTTTTTTTATTGTTCATTTTGTTGATTTATCTTAAACTTATTCTACTGATAGTCCCTTTTTTTTAAGGTGGGTCGTTTACTAAAGTATCTTTCAAGTCTGTGATAGAGGAATCTCAGTGGTGCCTTTAAAGAACACTGGTGCAATAAATGAATTTAGCTTTTCTGCTTTTCTGATATTTTTGAGTGCTTCTTTTATGCACTGATCTTTGAATAGCCCCAACTGGGGACTTCCTGAAGTTCTGTGAGAGGTGGCTGTGAAACAAAGGAGTTGAAGCTATTGGTGCTTTGTGCTGTTTTGTGCTCAGCACCTTTTATAGTTTGACACATCTAGCTTCAGTTCTAATTAATCAGTTAATCTTTCCTTCTATTTGTTTCATTTTAGTATTACTTATTTTTAATGGTTGAAATGCTCTTTAATCCTCCAGTTGAAGTGTTTTATCTCATATTTGGTCTTGTTTTACACATTTCTGTAACAAGGTATGTTTCACTATAAGCTGATGAAAACCCCATAACAAACTCCATGCTGTTGTGTTTTATCTTTTTGGCTGTTTATTTCATTTTTATTGTAACTATCTAATTTTTACAGAGCTCTCCTTTGTAAAGCTAGCCCTTAGTTTTAAAGGTATCTTTTTCCTCTATCTTGGGCTTGGCTTCGCTCCCTATTTTTGCATGTCGTGCTTAGTTACAGTTCCTTAAGAAATCTTCTTCTTTATTTCCTATCATAGTAGAAAAATTTAATGAGATGTAACTTTGTTACTAGAGAAATACTTCACTCAACGTATATGATTTATCTATCACTTCTTCTAGTCTCTATTTATCTATCATATCTTCCGTCTTTATTAAAAAGCAAAGCAAAAAGCCCCATGTCTTCTGTAGCCTTTTAAATGCTAGTGCTCTGATCTAGTTTTGGCAGCCTCCTCCTTTTGTTTTGATCTCTTTCTGTTACATGGTTTTATATTTTATCTGTCAGTGTTGGAGCAGGAAGGTATCACATCTATTAAACCTAGTTGATAAAAGTTAATCCCTGGTATTTAAGGATTCATGGGTGTGTGTTATCATTTACAGCATCACTAGCAAATTAATCTCACTAGGAATAGGACAAATAAATTGTTATACGTGAAGGTACATGCTTGTGACTTCATTGTACTGCTGCTCAGCCGAGAAAGCCAAAATGGATTCAAATGGACTTGTAGAGAAAATGCGAGGAGTGAGAGCTATGTGGGTAGCACCGTTTGAAAGCTCGCATGGTACTGCAT
>JBCJKH010034860.1:0-31189 GCA_039877255.1 Loriculus beryllinus
TTATTATTCCCCCTTACTTTAAAAAAAGTGTTTCATTAGTATATCATCAATAATTACAGTCCAAGGAAACATTCTTTCTGTGGTTACAGCCTTGATTATTTACTGCCAAAAGTATGGTTATAGACACGAATTGCATGTTTCAGTTTCACTTCAAATCTACATATTTTAGACTTAGAAAATAAGGATATTCAAACTACATTTTCAAGGCTACAAAAATGGAGGTTCTCGCCCACACCCTCCCCCTCAAGCTCATGCTGCTGATGAGAGCTTCTCTTCTCTTTCCCACTGGATCAGGTGGTGTGATAACAAACAACTCCTTTCCCCATCATGGTTTTCTTGACCTGTTTCTCCTGTGGACACCTCATGCTCATACTTGTCTGGCTGTGGTGGCTTGGGCAGCCCAAACAGTGACTTTTTGGTTTTTGCTTGGTTCCTCTGGATGAAATCCTGACCTCACTGAAGTCAGCTATAAAATTCCCACTGACTTCAGCAAGGCCTTGATTTCAAGATTTCAGTACTTGAGTTCAGCTGTCTCACTGTCGCCTGAGCTATAATTGAGAGTTGCTTTACTTGGCAACTGCTCATCAGGGGTTAACATGCCTGCCTCCTCTTTTGTTTTGTTTTGTTTTCTTGCCCAGTCCATCCCTGTGCCTAGGACCTCAGGTAATTTTTGCCTAACTATTAACATTGCAGAGCTGATTTTGACCACTGAAACCCCTAGCTCCTAAGCTAAGTGGATTTTAACACGTTTTATTTTTTTCAGACAGTGCCTCATGACTGAGGCTGGGGTGCTCCTTGCTGATGTACTTTATAGGAGTCATATGTAAAGTAAATAGCTATTAAAAAGTTTTGGGACCTAACGTCATATATGTTTTTATATAGTTAAGGCATATCATACAATCCATGCTCCCAAAATAAATTACATGGGGAACACTGGGATGCTCATTTGCCACAGTCAAGCCTGTTTAGAGCCAAAAATTCTCATCTCTGGTCTGAATCTTAGACCCCATGTTCCATCTGCCTCTCCTTTCTCTCATCTAGGCAGAAAGCTTCCAGCAGGTATAAAGAGAGGAGGCTTATGACATATGTGAAAGGAAAAACTGAGTTGGAGTGGGGAACTTCTTTCTTTTTGTTTCTTTACTCTGGAGCTCACTGGAAGAGAAAATATTCATGAATTCCCGTATCAACCTTCCTCAAGTTTTCTCTCTAGGGCAGAGTTTGGAAAGATGCTGTCTCGAACACTCCTCTAGCCTTTCCATTTTTCCACTCCCCCAGCTCCACTGTGGTGCAGCCGTGCAGGCAGGAAGGGGGGTGGAGGGGAATGCCACTGACAGCTGCCTCCCAGGGGCTCCTGGCTCTGGTTCATCTGCAAAGCCCCTGAGGAGGCTGGAGAATTTCCTGAAGCTCCTTCTTCCTGCCTGCTCCGGTACCAGCATCTAGCAAAAGCTTCGATTACCAACTTTTTTCTTCCCAGATTTTGGCAGTCCCCTTATGTTTTCTCACTGTCCCTTTCCACATCCTTGCATAAATTACACTTGGGAGAAGAAGAAGGGAGCAACAGGGTATGATGAGTGAAGACCTTCTGGATGAGAGCAGGTGGGAAGAGTAAGTCCCAGGAGATAAAAGGCTCTTCATAGCATGGAGGTTTGCAAAAGGGCATGTTGGTGCCAAGTTGTCTTCTCTCAAGTGGCACCCTCCTGCTGCTGCCTTTGATTGTCTCCTCCTGCTTTGTCTGAGATGGAGAGTTGAATCAGGCCGTTAAAACTGGACTAGAAATTTAATGCTTGATTTAGTTAAACTTTCTCTAAGCAATATTTAATCAGCATTTCAGAAGTCCTTAAACAGAGAACAAATAGAGTTCATTGATACCAAAACATCCATAGCAGGAGTTCCCCCTTGGAAACGAGGTGTCAGATTCATCACTGGGATTGTTTAATTGTAACATGAAACAGAAGAAGCAAGCAAACAGGGTCAGTCTGGCAGTTAGCAGGTCTGGCAGAAGGAATTAAGGGTAATTAATGACGGCAGTTGAAAAATAATGATTTAAATGGCAGAAGAAAACATGCTGCGAATTGTATATAGGGAGATATTGAAGCTCTGCAAACACAGCGACTTCTCAGACCTCTACTACCTTCAAGCACTGAATATTGTTTAAAAAAAAAAAAATCCAACCAGGAAATGGATTTAGATTAACAGTAATTTTCAAAGGAATGTTACTAATTCACACTTAGTTAATTCAGTTCAAATAACGGTGGTTTCTGAACAATGAGGTATCACTGAATGCCACAGTGAAACCTAAGAGTATTGTATTACTTTTCTATTGCTTTGGCTATAATTATTTTTAAATGGTAGTTCATGTTGGGACAACCTTATAATTAAAAGTAAGAGACAGAGGCTGAATTGTGTGTGTTTCCTCAGTGTTTCACTTGCTGATATTTACTTGCCTGTTGCCTTACAAATTGGGGGAAGAATCACTGAAGTTGGGAGGCAAGTCATTCATTTAATCGGACTTTGGATTCTTTTATTACAAAATTTGGAAATGAGAGGGTAATGTGATGTGTAATGGATTTCCCTGTCAGTGCAGATTAATGACTCTCTGCTATGGTTCTCCCAGTTTGGGAGATCGCTTCAGGAATAGTTCCTCTCTATTAGGTGTTTATTTGTTAAAAGACTGAATGCCTCCTATAGTGTTTAATTAGCTTTGAAAATCATTGTTATACTTAATACTGCTAGTTCTCTTTATCCACTTCCAGTTCCTTAGAAAGCCTTTGCACTCACAGCCACGTAATTTTCATGTAGGAATATTACACAATGCAAATCTCAGTTATGTCAGTCATGGGTAGATGGCAGGAGGGCTTGCCTATGCTATGCTTCATTAAAATCTTATAAAGTTGCTGATCTACCTCTGTGAAATGTCATGAATATATGGAAAAGTTAGCCTCTGGCAGGAAAGGAAAAAAGGAATAATGCAACTTCCTGTTCATGTATAAATTTCTTTTGCAGTTATTGGAAACACAGTTTTGAATTTAACCTCTCCCTGGTGAACTTCAGTTTTATGTGTGCTTTTAGACTGCCCTTACCTATTCATTTGTGTGTGTTCTCAATATTTGTTCTCTCATGCATGCAACAATACTTATATGTTAAAAATGTTGTTAATTAAGTGATTTTATTTTCCATCCCTGTTTGAATATGAACAAATAGATTTGCTGTCACTAACTGATTTAGGTGCATTGTGGGCAGGCATCAAGACAGAAGGTGGATTGGCACAGTCACAGTCACCTGGACAGACAGGGTTTCTAAGTTACGGTGCCAGCTTTAGCACACCTCAACCTGGACAGGCTCCCTATAGCTACCAGATGCAAGGTCTGTATAAAAAGATATTACCATTAATTAGATGTAGTTAATATGATGTTTGTGTTTTTTTCCCTTATTTCTTTACATTCCTAGGATAAAAGTGAATGTTTGCTTGAGCACTTACCTCAGATGTTATTGCAGTTGGAGTTGCAATGATGATTGCCTTTACTGAGAGCAGCGACGGGCCAGCTCTCAGTAATTTCAAAGATCACTCACTTAATTCATTTTTAAATAGTGAAGTGTTGTAGTGTTATTACAGTAAAAATGTATTTCTGAATAGTAATAGTTCAACAAATGAATGTGACAAAGCAAGTCCTGGAAAACGTGTCAGGATTATGAATTTAGGAAGTGCCAAATATAATTCGACACCTGAGTGTGTTTGGGGAGGGAGAGGAAGATAAAAATACTCACTGCAGCTGTGGAGGTAGCTAAGTAATGATTGAAGTCTGTTTCTTTGAAGTCTATTTAAAAGCTGAAAGCCTCTGGATGTGTGGGCTATTATTATCAATTATATTTTGTAGCCTTATTTGCCTGTTTAGTTCACTTAATATCTTTCCACCTTATTCTGCCAATTCCTTTTTCCCCTTCTGTATCGGGAAGGCACTGGGTGTGCCTGGTTCTGGATTTCCACCAATTTAAGGGATATTTAAAAAAAATCTTTGTTTACTACAAATAGCTAATTTTGGGTGTCTGCTGCAGGAATTTTCACCCCTGGATCTGGCAGTTGAAATTAGGTATATTTCAGATTTTAGGACTGTTGAAATATATGATCGCTCACAGAATCAGGCCACATTTTTTTTTAAGTTTGGTGCTTCTCTTCATTATTATCATGTTCCATTTAAACTTTGCACCATCATGTAAATGCTCCATGATATGTCTTAAGGCAGAAGTGCTTTCAGAGACCAAATGAAGGAGGTTTTGCTTTTGTTACGTGGCTTTAGAGGTATATTGATCCAGTTCTTTGGTCAGATAGAAGGGAGATGGTTTTTTCTTGGGTTTGTTTGGGGGTTTTTTTAATCCCTTTTTGAACTATGTGTTGGGTAGTTCCATAGGGCAGAAGCTACCATCTGACATCTGAAGTATTGCTTACTTGTAGTGTGTTCTGACAAGTGAGAGGAAGATGGTATGAGTAGTATGCAAACTTTCATCTGCAATCTGAGTAGTGGTGATCTACTCATCAGAGTAAATATAACCATAATCAGGTTATTGGATTTGCTTTCTGTAGATAGCCACACTAAAAAAACTAAACACACATATCCCCCTGTAAAACACTACCTGTCTGTAGGACAGAGCTCAGAATGCTTCCCAGGAGCAGCAGCTATGAGGAGCTCCTGAATCAACATTCCAGCTTTTAAGGAACTGATAATTCATGGTTGCTAGGAAATAGAATTATTGAAAAAATCATGTCTATGTTGCCTATAATTTCTACTGCAGTAGTGCCTTCATGCCACGGTCATGTATCAGGATCCTGTTGTGCCAATTTATACAGCCAAATGAAAATATAGTTCCCACAGAAGCTGGAGGCTAAAATAAAATGCATGGGCTAAGACAGCCTAATGTAATAATAAAGCTAACACTGGTTAGGCATAATAAACAGTTGTCACCCCATACTGGTTATCTAGCAGCTCCAAAGGTGGGGGTTTTGTAAGATATGGAGCAGAGGGATGTCAATAAAAAGTGATTTTAGGAAGGACAATGAAGTAGTTTTGCATATGTCTATGGGAAACTTATTTGATGGAGGGAGGAAAGGGCAAGCAGCATGGGATAATATGAAAGAGTGCTTGTTAGAAAATTTAAGTGAATTCTGGTGTTAATAGAGCAAAACTAGGGCTTGGTCAGTGGACTATATAGAGGTCTGCTATAAAGGTTGTTGTTTTGTTTTCTGCAGTATGCAAGATGTGTATATGACTGGAACTGTCAAGGTCATGAAAGGGTGGCAGTTGTCAGGAAATGGAACAGTAAGATCTTGGAAAGCATTTCAGTTGCACACTGAAAGGCAAAGATCTAAAAATATTCTGCAAAAGAAATGTGGTAGAGATGACCCAGTTGTGAAGCTCTAATGAGAGAAGGGTTAGAGGCATTGATGTCACCACGGTATTGTCTACAGGGTTGAGAGAAGAGGGGGTCTGAGCCTGAGTTCTGCTCTAGCTGTGCTGTGCTTAGGCTGAGAGCTCCCTTCCCATGGAAGGCAGCAGAAGAGCTGTGCTTGGGCAGAAGAGACACAGTCTGGGAGTCTCTGTGGTAGCTATGTCATTTCTGTTGTGCTCAGAAACAGCATGTCATGTGGATGAAGGAAGGATTGGTCTCCTATGGAAATCTTAGAGGCCATAAGTATGGAAATAAGGAGAATATTTAAAATTAAAACACTTGGTGGAGTTGTTAGAAGCTAAGTAGAAAATAATCACATTGCTGAACTTCCTGCACTTGAATGTTGACAGTATATATCTGTACTGTACATGAGAATATATATCTTTTTAATGTTTTTATTGGGCTAAATTTTGAATTTGAAACAACTTTAAATTAACTTAATTCTTCCGTTGGATTGAACAGATGTTAAAAGTAAACAGGAACCTTTGTTTCCCTTTCCTCTTTAATTTTGGAAGGAGAACCTATTAATATTATTTAACCTATTATTTAAGGACGAAATTGGTTCTCTTGACAGAAGATGGGGGCAGTGCTGCTGCTGTTCGCTGTGCAGTTGTTTGTGCAGAAACCTCCAGAGGAAAATGAGTTTATTTTCCCTTTCCCCTCTAGCACTAGATGGGCAGGCTGCAGCCTCAGCCTTGTCACAGCCTGCAATAGCCGTTCTTCATCTACCGCGTGCGGCTGCTGAGCTGCTAAATGGGGATAATGGATCCCACAACCTCTTAACAACCGAGCGTTACATGACAGTGTGCTTGGGGCCCTGCTGGTGTTCCTGCCTGCAGTAAAGGGGATTTCCTAGCAGCCTTGCAGTTGCCATGGCTGTGCTTCCTGAGTGGGGTTACCTTGTGCTCCGAAGCCTAAGAGTTCTTCAAGTTCCTCTCCCGGAGGTGAATGTCTCCCTGCAATGTAAAGGCACTGCCTTGCAGTGCGTGTGCAGCCAATTAAACCCAGTGCTTTTTCTGACCCTGCTAAAATTACAGTGTGATTAGTCACGAAACAATAGTGGAGCGAGGGACTGCCAACTTCTGAAAATGATGAGGAAAATTGCTGCCTGTGACTCCTTGCTAAGGTTATTCTGGTAATTGGATTTTTGTTTGTTACAAATTTATAATTCCTATAACCGGGGGTGTGGAGGGGAGAGGGTGGGAAGAGGACCTAGGTGGTTCTGCCACCCCATCTTCCCACTCCCTTCCCACTTACTTTAATATGTTCCTTAAGCTGTTTTTCATATAAGTTGCCTCATAGATGTTGAAAGACCACTTACATGACTAACGGCTGCGGGAATGGGCTGTTGTTCCTATATTGACAAAGTTGTAAGGATTGCTCAGGGAGGATAAATGAAGTGGAGAAGGGCTTGGGGAAATGCCAATAGATGATCTCCAATTGCAACTCTTTTCTTGGGTACCCTTTGATTGTGATAGAAGTGTGGCTTTTACCCTGCACCCACCACTGGAAAGGTACTAGACCAGTGATGAGCACCAGCATTGTTTTAGTTACCACTACTGTGATGTTTGAGAATATACTAACCAGTTGGTTTGGGAATTCTACCATAAAAAAGTAAACGTTAAGGTATTCGGTTATTATTATACAGTATAAAAATATTGTGCTGGATGGCTAAGCAGTTACTAGGACAACAAGGGGGAGTTTGCCAAGGATTTTTAAACACTGTAAGTAAATGGAAGAAACCTTGAGCTTAAATAGCCCATCTGGCCATCTTAGGCTTTCCCAGGAGATCTGCACTAAACTTCTGCCGCATACATTGTACCCTGATGATAGACATAGCCCATGGCAAGGAGTCTGAGCTAGAAAAGCAAATGGACTCTTGTGGCAAATACCTAGGGGAGGACCACATCCCGCGCCTCGCAGCAGCAAGGGGGCAAGCCCTACGCCCTGGTCCCAGCAGGGTCTGGCCATCTTCCGACACTGACTGGGATTCCCAGCTTTAATGTGAGTCTGTACTCTTTGCAAAATAGACCTTTGACCTGCAATTTACAGCTTTTATCACATTTTAAAGCTACGTAGCTGGCCAACTTGGGGCAATAAATCTTGTGCGTTTTGTAGAGGTTCTTATTTTTGTGTTTGCTCAGCTAAGGCAGGACAGCAGCCCTATGCTGTGCTGCGGCTGAGTATTTAAAAAACAAATGGCAAAATTGGAGTATTTTAAAAACAGCTTTAGGCCAGTAGTTCTGGGTGGCCCACAGAGCTGTTTCTGAGAAACGTGCTTCATGTTTGTTACGGTCTAGGAGACCCCTACCCCTCCTCCATAGGAGCCAATGCTGACCATGAGATGAAAGAGAGAGATCTGCATGTTAGTATGTGTGTGTCTTTGTCTGAGAGGGAGAGATGCTGGCTGGCATGTAATTACTTTTCTCATTTGCTCTTTCAAATTATTTGCCAAACTTTCTGTTGAAAGATAATGTATGCCTCAAAAAAAAATGGGTTTTTTTGTTAATTTTTCATTTCTTCTTAAAGAGGCCTTTTATATCATTTTTAGAATGGCTCAAACCGTGCACCTATAAAACCTGCTTTTGAATTCATTAGTGCATCACTCAGAAATAACTATGGAAATAGACACAGCGACTTACATTCTTCCAGCCAAAGCAGTATTAGAAATAAAATAGTATTTCAAAGTTTTGCAGTTTAAAATATTTTTCAGCTGTATTTTGGCTCTGGGGTTTGTTATAATAAAAACTAACAT
Organism: Loriculus beryllinus; assembly: GCA_039877255.1. Classification (NCBI taxonomy): domain Eukaryota; kingdom Metazoa; phylum Chordata; class Aves; order Psittaciformes; family Psittacidae; genus Loriculus; species Loriculus beryllinus. Next base: position 8,198 of record JBCJKH010034860.1, read on the forward strand.
CTGTTTTCCAATTTTAAATTTAACTTAAAACAACATGTTTTTCTCATTAGTACTGTTTATCTGTACTATCTGCTAAACTTGGATGTCAACTCTTCTGCTGAAGTAATCTTATTTTAGTTCACAGGATTAGTGGCATCTATCAACAATCACAAAGCTTTTGCACTAATAGCAAATACAAGGGAAATGTTTACAGTCATTATCACACCTTAAATTTAAGCTTCATCTTTTGCTCCCACTGCTGTTAGACTTCACATCTCCTACATTTAGGCTTAACTTCTATGGCTTTTAGTATCTTTTGCAATCAAAGCATTTAAATATTTTTCCTTCTGACTTCTTATGGCTAGGATAACTATTGGTTTGGGTTTTTTTGTTTAAAAATGTAAATAGCTCACAAATGCCCTTAAGGGGTTGTACTAAGCATGCAGCCCTGCCTGCATTCCTCACTTTTTGGAGCTGCATGAAAAGACTCTTTTTCCAACTAGTAGCCACTGCATAGGATTTGGTTGTTAATTGGGTCATGTTGGGGATATCAGAGGATGGGTGCATCTGCACCTAGCTCCCTGTTGATTTCCATCCTTTCTTGCCTTCTCTGCTCACCTGCAATCTTTTGCTCCCAAGGTCTGAGTGTATCTTTGCACCAAGGCAGGTTTCGGTGGTGAGGAAGGCTGTAAACAACCTGCGCGCTGGTGCTCTCCTGCTGGACGAGTTCAGTATACTCATTACAAACTTTCTGGTGGCTTATGCAGCTTCACCCTGTGCATCCATATGTCTCAGCTGGTGGCTGTGTCACTCCCGGGTTATAACCAGCAAGGAAAAAACAGCTGAAAGGGGGTTGCTGCCCTTTTAGTGGAACAGCTTCTCAGGTTAGGTATTAAACAAGAGCCCCATCTGTCTATTTTTGGTGGCTCATGATGGGGTGGGGGAGGGAGGTGAAGGTGGTAATTCAGTCCCTGGGCTAAATTGAATCTATCTTGGGCCTCCCTTCTCAGAGAGGTACTTTTTTCCCTTGTGTCATGCCCGGTAGACTCTTATCAAAAAACAAAAAGGTTTGCAGCCCAAGGCTGTCTATGATCGATTAGTGAATCCTAATGGCTTGGCAGTCTTGCCGAGCTTCGGATCAGGGAGCTGTGGCTTTTGCTGTTCCTGTGAGGAACAGGCTTGGGGAGAGGAGAGGACCCAATTCTTGAAGGTGGTAGGAGAAACGGATCCAGTGGGCTTCAGTGAGGGAAGATGGCATTCTCAAGACAAGGCTCACAGTTACTATTCAACAGAAACAGAAAGTAAAGAAATCCTCATTACTTCCAGTGATGGGTATTATTTTGAGGGTTGGGATAGCCTAATAATCAGATCTGAGATGGCTCCAAATTCCTGTTGAAATTTCAAGTTACTCTTTTTATTGCAATAATGAAGCACAGGGTATAGCAGCGATGAATTATCACTTTCCATATATTAACATGTTACAGAGATGTTGGCAACCAAATCGGTCAACATACGGGAAAAATTACAAATATGCCATATCCTTATGATACAATCACATGATGGAAGTTATTTTCTGATACTGTGTTTTAGTAATTCACATATTTTTTCATTTCATTTCAGGCAGCAGTTTTACAACATCATCAGGAATATATGCAGGAAATAATTCACTCACAAATTCTACTGGATTTAATAGTTCACAGCAGGTAAATCTGTAAATATGAGTTGAGGAAACTTAAAATTCACAAACACTGAAAAAATGAAGCTCTTAAATAGTTTTTTGAAAGAAATTAACATCCTTCCAGGTTAAACTAATGTTTATAAATGTTTTTCTTCAATTTGTCATCTTCCAGTAGAAGAACTAATTGTCTGGGGTTGATGTTCTTACTTGTGTACCTTCCTCAATGTATCTAATAAACTATTTGCATGAGAAGATTACATGTAATTTAGATTTCATTTTTATGCCTCACAGTTTTAGGACCTACAGCATCTAGTCCAGGAAGCATACGTGCTGAAAGTCTAACATGTGTTTGTAGTTATATTTTGGAATTTGTACTAAAAAGTAGCAAACCTTTGATGGACTATTCAGTTGCTTTTTTTTTTTTCCCTTCATTCTTGCAGGAATATCCCTCTTATCCCAGTTTCGGCCAGGGCCAATATGCACAGTATTATAATAGCTCACCATATCCTTCACATTACATGACAAACAGCAACACCAGCCCAACGACACCCTCCACAAATGCAACATACCAGCTTCAAGAACCACCATCTGGCATCACCAGTCAAGCGGTTACAGATCCTGCAGCAGGTAATTACGTAGATTTTATGGTCCCTATGAGGCACGTTTTTGTAAGTTAAAAGGGGATTGAATTGGATTTTTTTTTTTTGTTGTAGTTGTTGATTTTTTTTTTTAATTATTATTTCTTAATCCTGAGCTTGTGGCACATCTTGCACAGATTCTAACAGAAAATAGACTAAAGAAAAGCCAGGTTCAGTACCAGTTTTAAAGCTAGTGTGAAATACACATTGTTTGTGTTTTTTTTTGTAAAATGCTTGTGTTAAAAATTGCAAGATATGGACAAGTTTTTGCACTAAACTGAAACTGGGTGCTTTTAAGCTCTGTCATTATTAAGAAAACTCCTTTGATTTTTCTTATGTAAGACTGAAATCAGGCAGCCTTCAGACCAGAGCCCAACTGTCCACTTGAAAGAGAACTTTTGTGCTTTTCACTTTCAGGGGCCATAATAATGCTTGTAATAGGGAGTTGAAATGGCACAAGTGTTTCCATTTTGAGGAAAGATTTTCAGTGGCTTGTCCTTTTTCCCAGTCATTTTACCTTTCTTGCTGGAATTTGGCAGTCCTTTACAAGTTGAGATATTTTTTGAACATTTATGCCAAACTGCTCCAGCTGGTTTTGGAAATGAGGGATGAAAAATACTTTTCCCATTATTAAAAAACCCAATTTTTTAACAGTTCAAGCATGTCAGTAGTTATTAGATGGCAGAAGTTTGAGATCCGTCAGAGAGAAAATCCAATGTTGCAGATATGTTTTTCAGTAATGCAGTAAAAAGCAGCTATGATTTGGCAATGTTATCAAGAGGTTTTGTTTTGAAGTTTTGTTGGGGAAGGTTGTTTTCAGTTTTCTTAATGTGCTTGATGGGACCAGTCTTGCATATGCAATGTGAGTTTAAATTTGCTAGGACTCTTGCTTTTCTGCATGTTTATACCTAAAGAAAATGTATGCAGTGTTTTCTCTTTTGATACATTTGCTGAAAGTAGGGAAAAAAATACAGTTGATGTGTGTTTATATGCAGAAGATCACGTTTGTGCAATGTATTTGAGAAATGAATCTTTCTACATATATAAACGAATATTGGTGTGCAGCTTTTAGAATATATGGATGCATATTGGAGTCTACATAATTACTCTGCTTTTCACTTTGTTATTAATTCTTCTTTTGTTTGTTTTCTTGTGGGTTTGTTTGCTTTTCTGTTTAAGTTGGAAACACTAAGTTCCTCTTACCCCCAAAACCAAACGTGATCAAGTTTTAGCTTTTTTGAGGATCCTGAAGTTGAATTGTTGTATCATCTGGGTCTTGATCTTTTGCAAAATCTCCATGTCTATTTTTTAAAAGTAGTTGATACTTGCTAAAAACAACAGTAAACACACATACAAAGAGAGAAGGTGTATTTTTCCCAAGCTCAAACTGAGTGGCTTAAAGGCTGCTTTCCTGTTTAGTTTTCTGCATTCTATAAGCCTGGACAAAACTTTCTATTTTCTATCAGTTCCTTTTAAAGAACTCTTTCTTTTTTCCTTCAAATCTTCCACACTCTTATTAACAAAGTTTTGTCTAAACATTCGAAAGAGTTAGGTAGGCACCTAAGAATTTGTCTTGCGCTAAGCCCTCTTCTAGTCTGTGCTTTCATGTATTGAAAGCTGTACATCCATGGTTCTCTTCTTTAGCCATTCCTTCGACATGTCCTCGTCTGGCACTGCTGGAAAAGTTGGCTCTTTCCCTGAGATATTTATGTTACTGATTTAACAGTTCTGAAAAAGTTAATTCAAATGTTTTGCAAATAAGAATTCAGTGTGGCTATGGGGTTATCTTGGGCTGGCTGCTTGTACTGCAGGCAGGGACACTTTTGGGAAAGTACCTGCTGTGGGCCACCCTTTATTAGAAGGAAGCCATCTTTCTGTTCCCCTTCACCAGCAAGGGCACAGTTGACAGAAGGTATGGGCTAAACCTAGATTTCTCCATTTATCTTTATGCATTTGTCTTTATGCATTGAAGTTAGGATCAAGCCCATTTAGACTCCTCCTGTATTGAGTAGAGAAGGATGAGTACCTCTATTTAGTGTTCAGTTTAACTAGAGCCTTAATCCTGCTTGTGATTTCCCCTTGGACAGTGTAAATGTTTTTACTTTCTTCTTGCTGAGAGGTATTGCAGAGCCTCAGCTGAGCTCATACACAGTATGCTTGGAAGACAAAGCAAGGTTGGAGACAAAACAAAGAGGGATCAGCATGGAAGAAGTGAATTCTGGTGGAGTGGGGACAAATGAAAGGCATATTAGAAAGAAGGAAATTCATAGTTGTGTCAAAAACATGGAGCAAAGGTGCAAATTAACCAAATTTTAATTACTAGTAGTCAAATTTCTGTAGGGTGTTTTGCCACATCTGGGCAAATTAGGCTGCTGATTCTTTACCACAAGAGGAACTTTGCATATGAGGGATGGTCAGAAGCAGTGCAGAGCCATCGTATTAGGCTACTGTACCCCTTTAGAAAGATGGGCTCCAGCTGCTGAATTGCAGCTGTTCTTACTTGGATGTTCATATCCCTGCATATCTTCTATATTTAAAACCTCTTGTAATCCATGGGGTTCTGAACTATGCCAGGACAAGCACAGAAGAACCTCCAGACTTTACAGAGACACCAGAATAATTTGAAAGATACAGGTGGTTCGTATGAATTTGGGCCAATGAGTGAAGCAGAAGTGTCTGGTAAGAAACGTGTGAAAAGAAAGAAAGTAATTAGCTGCTCTTGTAACATTTTTAGTAGAGTTTTGCAGACTTAAAAAGCTCAAATAATTCCACTTTGAAAATGTTTAATTCTTGTCTAAATATAAAATAACCCTCTTATGGTTTTCCACAGTTCCTAGTTACATAGGCAAGTTTTTGTCATGCAATCCAGAACATCCAGGGATTCTTGCAGAAGAAGCTAAAATTTTCCATGCTCAGTGTTTCTTCTTTCTCTTCCCTTCGTGGAGCTGAAAAATTTCTTGTAACTTAGTCTGACAAAACCTTTTGATTGGGCAGAGGTTGATAGTCCCCGTTTCCATAAAACAGACATACAAATTAATGTGTTTTCTCATTAATAGACAGCTGTACTTTTCCTAGTGACATAATGAGAAATTTATTAAACAAAAAAAAAAGTCAATATGATATTTTAATTTTTTAATGTGCTTTGCTTCAGATTTCATTGGAATTTTTGTTTCCATTCAAAAGTAAGAATTTTTGAAGTTTGGCTTTGTTTTATTCTCCACTTGTAGGATTTTACCGTTTACTTTACAGAAGACAATGTTTTTCATCAGAATAACAGTAGAATATTAGGTTCCTCCTGGGATGAGCTTTCAGTCCATAAATGAGTAGATATTCCAGGTATGAACAGCAAGTTGCCGATTTTTGTGAGCTGTTTTATGTAAGAGAAGAAATAATAATTAAAATGATAAAAAATAAAAAAGTAGACTAGTGAGCAAAAATTCATTCTTACTTCCAATATTCCAATTCATTGAAGCAGCTTCAGAGTGAAAAAAAGGAAATACTTCTTTATGTTGCCTCTAGGTAAGCCATGCAGCTCCTTGCTGCAGGATGTTGTGGTTGCAAAAAGTTTATGTCAGTTTAAGCACTGCCTAGGCAATCTCAAAGATCGGATTTACACAGACACCAACATCAGCTCAAGAAATTCTTGACATTAAAAAATCACTGGAGACAGTGGATGACTTAGCACTGTGCGTAGGTGTCCTTTTTGCGCTCTCTCAACTAGTCATCTGCTGCTGGCCAGTACTGAAATTTATCTTGGACAGAAGGAGTTTTGCCCCAGTCCATTATGCCTACCCTGATGTTCTAAAATAATTAGAGGAACGTTCATAATGTATTTCTTAGAGTTAATGTAGAAAAGGACTACTTTTTCTAAAACTTAATTAATTTTCTCTTCCAGTATGTCAATTCCATCATCACAGCTGGAAAAAAGTCTTGATTTGTGCAGACTTTTGTTTAGAAATTCAGTCAGCAGAGTTGAATTTATCCTTCTATTTCATAAGTTGCTGTATTTATAATTTATTAAGCAGTGTTTCTTGCAAGAGAGACTTGCATTGTTCTTGAGATCTGATCTCTTTCAGTTTTCTTGGTTTCTGCAATAAGTATGTTTAAAATATTACTGGAAGAGATTTTTTTTATATTACTCATATACTTCACAATGCAGATTAAAAACCCCACAAGGACCATGCTAGCCAACAAAAATTGTTCTCAGCCATGGGTCACCATTTTGCTCTTAAAGACTAAACTTCTTTTTCCTTGAACACTATATCACATATAAGCACTGCAAAAGTCAAAGCTACTTTTACAGTTACTCCTTATCACATTTCGTAACAATAAATTAGACATAACATAGAAAGCTGGAGAAAAGAAATAATCAACCACTGCAGGGCTTATTAATATAGTTGTTGCCATACATAGTTAAGGTATACTGTTATATGTAAGATACACTGTTAGTATGATATTTTGTCATTGAGTATACAATCCTGAATCAAAAAGTCACCTAAGCCTTGAAATAAATAGGTGTATTTGCCAATATTTTTACCAGACTGATGAGGGTTTCTGCTTATAATAATATGCTTATGGTCCTATATAGACAAACACTGCATTTGTTTTTCCTGGGAAGATTTTGACATTTTGTCAAAACAGCACTGAAGACATCCATCTATGATCCTGTCAGCAGGCATTGTTGTACTTCTTGAAATATTACTTAGCACTTTTACTTACTACTAATGGTGTATTCATACTATTTTCATGGGAATGTAAAGAAAAAAATAAATCTTAAAATACCTAAGTTATTCTGCTGCATTGTTTAACCATGGGACAGTTTTATGTATGCACTAAAGGGATAAGTTTGCATAGTGCTCATGGAATTTTGTGTTTAGCTTTATTTATGCAAAAGTAAACTTTATGCAAAAGTAAGAAAACCATAGCATGAGACTGACATATTCAAACTACTTGTATCTTATATTTTTATTTTGGTATACAGGAGTTGAAATAACACCGGCTTGAGGATCTAAGGTCTTTATTCAAACTTATGGCTAAGATTTGAGGGAAAACCATTGCTCTTGGCACAATCTAAATAGAAAATATTTCTACATACCTACTTGAACAGACATTTGACTATACTGGTCATCCTCAGCCCATCTCATCCATGTGATTTACATTATGACATGAGATATGATTACTTTGCTAATGTGTGTTTACTCTTTTTTGCATACTCCTTCAGCATCATACGGAAAAAGTCTGTTGAAATTTGCAATGCCTTTGTCATCAGCAAGAGCTCTACCCTCCACTCACCAGTTGGATTTACCTAGAAACAGACTTGATCTGGGGATTTCTGGGGTAGCTTGTTTTCCCCTGATTTGTCATTTGATACTGCTGCTGTATAGTACATTGAAATCTGTAGTAAGAAAATTCAGTAATTACTTAGGGGGGAATTCCATAACAAACCGAAAGGAATTACAGAATATAGTGTTGCAAATGGTATATCTGTAGCTTTGTTGTCTATTCATAAGTAATCAAGTATTTTTTTATATGAGATGACAAAAAATTGCCCACTGTGACAAAAACATCGAAACTGCCCACAATGTGACAGGGAAGCATACGCTTACAAAATATTATGTCAAGTTGCAGTAATACAGTGCCTTGAAGCACAGTGGAAAGTCTGCTACAGTATGGTTCATGTATTTTAGGTAAACCAAAATGTAAACATATTTTATTACTCGCAGTTATGTGTAGATTTTGTCTGTATTGGTGTTGCCATACACTACAGGGATACTACAAGGGGTCAGGAGCAGGAGGTACCAGTCACACCTGGTGAAGGAGGCATAATATTATAGAATCCGGATTCAAAATGTTTTTCTGATGATTGGGTCTGTTATGCTTGGTCAAGGTTTGAGGAAGTTGCTCAGAGTGTGTGAAGCAGAAACAAGCAGTGTCATTTATTGTTTGCCTGGGGCAGAGTGCAGAAAGGTGTCGTAGCAGAGAGATCAAAAATTCTGTGGCTTTTAATGAATGTTGAAAAATACCTGTTGCTACATAAATGTAGTTTTGTGAAGGCATATGCAACACACAGAAATGGCGTAGTGGTCCTGACTGATGGATCAACAGGCTCTGTATCCTGCCTCCACAGTGGCTATCAGCAGACACCTCAGGAGCAGGCTAAGTTTGGATAAGACTTTCCCTAAGCACTTTTCCAGTTTCCAGATATTTTCATCTCAGGTGATTTCCAAAGCTGATGTTGTTTGTATGTTTGTATGTTTCATTAGCATTTTAATTTGGAGCAGGAGTCTTGATGTAAATCCTTGGCTCAGCAGAGTGGTCCAGGAGCACCTGGCTAGAGTCCTTCCAGTCAAAACTGTCCTCTAAGGTGGCTCCTAATTGTTCCAGTCCCCATTAGGGATGATCAAGAGACTAGATCAGGCTGGACCTGCAGAAATGACCTCACAGAAACAGGCAGTGAAGTCTGGGGTTGTTGCCACCACTTGTTCAGTCCCACAGAACCAACTTGCCAATGTGGCAGGGCTGCAGCACTCCTGATGCTTCTCTTCCAGCGATATCTTCAGGATCCTCTTGAACCTTTGTAATCCTTTGAAAGCCTGGCATTTTCTGGCGAAATGTGCCACAGTTCTTCTAGGTTTTATCTGAACTCTTTCTTCTTATGTTTAACCTGGCTACTGCCAGATTTCCTTTGGTGATCTTGCTGTAATATTGGGAAAGCAGTGGAGAGCTCATCCTCACCCCCTTTTCCATCTACAGTTTTGTGGAGGGCTTGGTTTTCTCCTGTGCTTCCCTGTGCTCAAGAACAGGATAAAAATAAATTCAGTGGTTTAGAAACAATAATTTCCCTTGCCTAATACTACAGTATATCTGGTACCATGAAGCCAGCTGAGGTTGAACAAATTGGCCTCCTCCTATCAATGAATGTAGAATAATGGGTATAGCAATAACATGTTTTGTGGATATATAGCTTGACTTCAGCAAGGCTTTTGCTGCCCTGATAGTTAAACCTTTTCACTTAACAACTGATAAACAAACTAGGCTAAAGCAGCCTAGCAGAAACTACAGCAGAATGATATAACACTGTTTAGGAAACCATGTCCAGAGAGAAGTTAGTGAGAGCTCACTGTTAAAATAGAAGGATGGGTACAGCAGCATTCCTTAGCGTCTGCATTGGGCCTAGCACCAGACTGCATTTTCATTAATCATTTAGATGACGGAACAGAATGTGTTTGCCTATTAAATATGTAGATGACACCATGCTTAGAGGGGCTGTGAGTTCTTTGGAGACAGGATGAGAACTCAAAAAATGGAGATGTGATCTGAATAGGAGCAGGTGTGAGGTATAGATTTAGGCAGGAATGATGAACTGCACAAATGTGGGATGGGGAATGTTGGCAGCTCCTTCCAGGCTTTACCTTTCCCTGCGAACTGCCCTGAGTACTACAGATATTAGTGGCACACTGAGTACCCTCAGCCGCTGTTGTTTATCTTGCTTCAGAATTTGTCAGGGCTTGGGCTTGTCGCGGCTCAGGGCTCAGCTGGATACTGGATTCTTTAGTTAGGTTTCCTTATGAGGACCTGAAAGCGACCATTGGGCAGGGAGCTGGTAACCCAGCTGTGCACACAGAGCCTTAATTCAAAGAGTACATGCTATGGTTTCCCTTTACATACATGGAGTGAGTTTCTTGCACACAATGTCATGTTTTTCCCGATTGGTTGTTGCCATCTGTCACACTGTTCATTACTGACTGCTCTCCTGAGTAGGCTCAGAAGCCCCAGGTATTAGCAATGTTGTGTATCCATGTGCAATATTTGGCCAGGTCTTTGAGAAATTACCACTTAGGTGTTGTTTCCTCCTCAGAAGATGGCCTAGAGAACTAACATTTACTGAAAGTATTGTGAAAATGGAGATTGTCTTCTGCCAAGTGGTAGCCAGCGAAGAGTAGGCTGTGGGGTGTGGGAAGTAAAGCTTTGCTCAACTTTGCTTTGTATTACTGTGTACAGTTCAGAGAGACTATAGAGAGCATTAATCATAACCTAGAAAGCAAGATCAACAGAGAGGATTAACCTAGCAACAAAGAGTATCTAAGAACAATCTTCAAATACAATGAAGGGAATATTTTTGTCCTTCACTTTCACAGATTTAACTTATATTGCTGTAATGAATGCTGAAGTTGTATGTTCTGTTTCTAGTGGCATGGCAGTTAAAACAGCAGAGTAGATTTCCTGAAAAGCACTACAGACAAATCTGGGAATTATGCAGGTGCAGTGGTCCCAAAAAGGGTGGGCTAAGATGTTGCCCAGCTAACCTTGGGGTCTCAAAGTAGGGTTGGGAGTCTTTCTGTCAGGTGAGGGACTGGCCTGTCCAGACAGATGGTTTGCACACTTAAAGGAGAGATAGAAATGAGCCTTCACTCACACTTGCGGCCCTGTGTTTGAAATTTTGAGTACAGGATGCTTAAGTGAAGGTGCTTCCAAAAATGGAAAGCTGGATGGCTCTTATGAACAGACTTTATTCCCTGCCCTCACCATGCTCTGTTCTGTATTCTCACTCTTGTACATTTACCTGGTTTCATTAATCATGAAGTTTTCTTTATACTTTTTCCATGCTCTCTGTTGCCTATTTCAGTCAGCATTATTATTACTGTCTCAAATTTCATACTTAAACTTTTTAGGCATATCATTTTAATGGGAAGAATTAAAAAAAATTGTATCTAAAACCAAACTTGTAAAATCTTGTCAGGCATCAAGAGCAACCCTAATTTAAATTAGTCAATAGGAAATGCAATTTTTCATTACATCTGTATTTTAGAGCACATATTTGGAACATCATTGGGCAATATGCCAGTTGAAGAAATTCTGGTCTGTTTATTTACTGAGTTATAATTTATTTCAACACTTTTGTGTGTTGTTTTCTTTCTTTTCATGTTCCTTTTTTGTTGGGGTTTTTTTTGGTGTTTTTTTTTTTTTTTTTTTAAGGATTTTAATAATTAAATAATGTATAGCAGATAAACTCATTTAAGTTTAAAAGATTAGGAAATTAGTCCTAGTTGAGTTATGATTTCTTATCTATGTTTAAGTACAGTACGTGAAAGAGCAATCTGCATTCAAAGTTTAAATAGTTTAGATACATATTCTGAAGAATACATTTTCATAGTAGAAATACATATTATTGGAATGTACGTGATCTTCAACACTTAAACCTCTCTCTTTAATTATGTAGATTAATGTGGCTGGGTGTTTTTTTTTGTTGTTGCACAGAATTACTCTTTTATGTGTAGGTTGAGTCTCTTCTGAAGATTCTTTATTTTACCTTGAGTTATATCTTAACTTGCTATTCTGCTTTGCTTAATGTAGCCTGAGATACTTAGGTAAAAGTATAATGTGAAATATATAATATATACTGATTTCCATGAAGCGTAGATTTAACTGCTGAACATGAGAATTTGAAGGCCTTTTCCTTTCATTCAGCACAAGCAACCTTATTATTTTGAGTAATTGTGCATATATGATGTTACACAGTTGTCCAGAGTCTCCTTCTTAATCTAACCTTTGACCTCTACAGGATGTTATTTTTAGGAGAAAGAATCACTTGTGTGAGAAGCATACCTGTCTGTTCAAACTGGAATGCCACAGTCTAGGCTGATTAAAAAGAAAATTAATATTGATACAAACATGCACATCTACTGAACCCTAAACAGCAGTTAATTTTGGTGGAAGCAAGGACAGGCAGCCTGGGAATAATACAGGGATGTTGTCTGTGAAGCTAGGGACCAGGTTAAGAAAGCCAGTTAGAATTCTGTGATTCTAATGTTAACTGAAAAGTGAAATTGATAAATACATTGTATCCTGAAAATTTCAGCTGCCTTTACAAAAATAAGGGTTGGTTGGGTATTTTTAGGAAAAAAATCAACAGTAACCATCAAAATAAAAGTCTTTTCCCTGTGAACTTCAGATTGTGAAAGGAAGTCTTGAAAAGAGATTTTAAAATGTGTTGCGTTTCTAAGGAGTATGGTACTTCTAGTTAAATGAGTTAGGAAGGATACTCTCTGCTCAGTGTCTGTGCTTTGTTCAAGCACCTAACTGTTACCAGGCCTATGAATGTTGAGAATAGCAAAACATCTTCCAACTATCATGGTTTTGGGAAAACTTTGTTGTTCCTGCATATAAAAATCATTGTTCTTTTTTGCCTGTTTGACTGTAAATATCTTTGTAAAGAAATATTGCTGAAGCCTGATAATTAGCCTGCAATATTGTTTGTGAAGAATTGTATCTTGTCTGGAAGTTACACATTGGAAGAATTCAGTGTTGAGTAGGTCTTTGAAGAATACTATAAATTTATTCTTCATAGTTAATGCATATGTAAAACTTGCTAATTGAACTTACCCTGGGAAAATAAGGACTCTATGCCATAGTTAGAACTTCTATTAATCTGGCTCAAGTGTAGAGATCTAAGGAAATTGCCTGAAACCAGGCAATTTAGAAAAGTTTACAGTTTCTGTGTGTTTTGTTTTTTTTCACACCTGGATGTTTTTTTCTTGACAGCCACCACAGTGGTTATCTTAAACCATGTTCAAAAACATAGAATTAGACCAGTGTTCTTTAGAAAAGACCTGGTATACCTTAAAATTGTTCATTTAAACTTTAAGCTTCTCCATGAAGTGATACACTCTATGATTTGAAGGAATGAAGATTTTCTTTTTTTACTTTTTATTTGTTTACTGAAATACTTTATATCTCTGTTTTTACATATATCTTGATTGAATTAATTTCTATATCAATATTTCCAGTTATCATTGTAGATTTAATTATTTTAGTTAGGACTCTTTAGTGAACATCCTGGGTTTAGTGTCACATATCACATAAAAAGCAAGTAAGTCGAACATTTGTAAGTTTAAACTGGAAGTTAAAAATGTCGTTTCTTTACCACAGCAGAATACAGTACAATCCACAGTCCATCAACGCCCATTAAGGATTCAGATTCAGATAGATTGCGTCGTACTTCAGATGGGAAATCACGTGGCCGTGGCAGAAGAAACAATAATCCCTCACCACCACCTGACTCTGATCTAGAGGTACATTATATTAGATGTCTTTGACCTGTTATAGACTGTATTTTTATCTTTTCTTTGCACAGAGAAGTAATATTTACACATAAAAAGTAAAGTAGCATTGGAACTCTCTTTTATTTTCTAATAGCATTTTTGTAGAAGATAGAGTTTTTCTTCTAAAGAATCTTCTTCATGAAGAGCACATGTTTTGAAAAATACTGGGAGGTTCTTTCCCTTTTTTTGGTCAAAAAAGGTATGAAAAGGCAAGCTTTTCCCATGTCAAAGGAAGGTTTGTGTTTGGACAGGAGACACTTCTAGCACAATAGTGGGTTTTGTTCTCTCAAGCTATGTTCACATTCCTCCAAGTGGCCTATGCTTTATGTTGAGAGCACATCTCCAATGACACACCACAGCTATGAGTGTCCACACTGCATGACTTTTCCTTTCCAAAATCTTAGCCCATTTGTCATCATGGGAAATACAATCTCACCAGGAATCAAAATACTTCTATTTGAACACTTTATTTTTCAGTAAAATATCATTTTGTGTGTGGTGAGAGGGCAAATTTAAAACACATATTTTCCATTGGTTGTAAGTGAAAGAATTATTTACTGATGCCATAAATTCTTATACATGCAGCATCTAAGTTTGTAATTTTCATTCTTCAGGTGCCTAAAAATCAGTTAAAATTGAACATAGATAGATTAAGGGGATTTAAGTGCTTAGCAGCAATTTGATTTATTTTGGTTTTAGAGGTCATTTCCAAGAGCAGTTATACTAACTTTGTTTTATAAGACTTGCAGAAATACAGAATTCAAACTCCAACGATTTAATTTTCAGAGGCCTCTCTTTTATTTCTGTTTCTATCTCACATCTGGCATTAAAATGATGCATTGTACAATCTCATTTTGTGTGTGTATTTAAAATAGCTATAATTCTGTTCTAAAAAGAATAATTTGATATAATAGCAACTGTAGTAGAAACCTAACAGATTGTATTACCTTACTCTGGAAAAAAAAACTTGTTAGCTCTAAATAAAAACAAAAAAAGATGAGGAAACTAAGGTTTTAATACATAACCATTTCAATACAATTTTCTCATTTGTGCACTTACTGATTCAAATTTTAACTTTCCATTTCAAGTATTGGCTTCACAGAAGAACACATTGATTTGATTCTCTTTTTACAGAGAGTATTCATTTGGGATTTGGATGAGACAATCATCATTTTCCATTCCTTGCTTACAGGGTCCTATGCTAACAGATATGGAAGGGTAAGTGTCAAGAAAATGATGGAATTTCTAAATAATATTTCCTGGTGTACAGTTGATGCACAAAGAAACAGAACATTAGTTGATTTTCCAGAGGCAAACTGGTACTGCTGTTTCAAGACAAAAAAATCAAGGACTAAAGCTGTTTCACATGTCCATTCTTTGCACTTACTCAGCTCTTATATTCAGTAAATAATTAAATTAAGTACGTTGACCACTTGAGGTTTGGTTTGTAGGTACGGAGCGTCTGAAACCTGTTGATGTCATCAAAATCTGCAAAGGTTTACTTCCCCTCAGAGAGTGAAGATCTTCCAGGAGTGATTGCTAAAATAACATTTTAGTTCTGAGCGATCAGTGATGAACTGTGCTCTGTGTTGAGAGGGGAAGAGGAAGCATACTTTTGGACACAGACAGATTAGTCTAAATTTTTTTATCTTAACCTCTTTTTAATCTACATATTGACTGATGTTTCTGAAAGTCTGTCTGTGAGTCAAATCTTTCTATTATGCACAGTCTGTAAATCATAACTGAACTAATGAATGTATCTACAGGCTGTGGGTTTCCTCAGTAACTCTCAGAAGAAAAACACAGACTTAGGTGAATAAGAATAGTTTATGAATGGAATGCCCTTGTGAGATCAAACTTTGTTTTTCCAAGATTGTATTTGAAAGCTAATGTCTCGGCTTGTGCTTAACTCTGTCATGCCGTTTCATGTTCACCTCATGTGAGGCATAACTAGAATGCGAGGTTTTGGTAACCTTAAAAAAGTCTACATATAAAGAATAACCAGGTAGTTTTGTCTGGCTTTATGTAATCACTCTGTTTTCTTGTAAAGCTTGTATTTATCGCCAAAAGATTTCATCCCACACCCAGTTAAGTGAAGGGCAAAGCTGCTACTGATTCAGTCCATGCCTGAGTCAGGTTCTGAATTCCTCATAACAGCTTTATGCATTGTGAAAGTCTAAAGCAGGACTGCTTGCAACCTTTCACATTTGTTTAGGTGCAGTGTGTTTTCAGAAGTGTTTGCTGTAATAGCAGGTTACCTGTTTGAGGACTATAATTAGGTTTTCTTCATTATGTGGCAGAAAAGCAAGTTAATTCAGCAACCTTGGTTTCCTTGGTGTTATTAGTTTATGTATACCTTGTAAAAAGATGCTAGAACTTTAAATACTCCAACAATTATTGTATGGATAATATAGATGACAGCTTTATAGAGTACTAAACAATCACTGAAATTTATTTTACATTTTTTGGGCCAAAACCTGCTTTTGCATGGCACCCCAAAGTGATCAAATCTATGACGGCTCAGTTCAGAATGAGGAGAACAAATCCCAGTGCTGAGAAAAAGAACTCAGTGCTGACAGAATCTACCACTTGCTTTTGGGCAGCAGAACCCTGCTGCAAAAACCTAATTAGTCATTGCTGTAGAAGTACTTGTGTGAGCATATTTTTTTCCATTTGTTACTAGTTCCCTAGAATGGTTTCATTAATCGAGGCCTGAACATAAACACCTTTCTTGCTGGATGCTTGAGGCTGAGGCAAGTGGCTAGTAGTACTGAGCTGCAGGGAGATATAAATATGTATGTTGCCAGGAGGTGGGTGACGCCTGATGGCAGCTCCATCACTGCAGACACTGTTTACTTGAGATGTAGCTTTCACCCAGCTGGCTTTCGTTTCATGGCACGCGGCACGATACTTCTTCATTGCTAAATAACAATCAGCCATTGTTCTTAAGAGGAATGATGGCATTGCTGCTTATTCTCTGGATAAATATTAGATCTTTTTGGTGAGGGGTAGCAATGTGCATGTCCTTGGCTCTGAAAGTCATGGAAGTGTGCCATTTTTGCTTTATTTTCTTAAAAATTCATTCATATCACAATTTCTCTTGGTTTATTGGTAGCTTCAGACAAGAGTTAGCAATTTCCAGAGACATTAGAGAAAGACAGTGTCAAATGTTCAAAGCAAGCATGCTAAAACCTGCTTCTGTCATATGATAATTGTAGGGTTTATTTGCAGCAATGGGAGGTGCACATTTTTCAAAAGAGTGTTTTCTAATGATTTCTGGCCTTTAAAATCAGAAATCCAGATCATAAGTCAATCTGAAAAAAAATAAAACAAACCCAACAAAATAGTTGAGGGGAATTTCTGTTCATTTCACCTGTATTCTGCTTTTTGAGCAATCTGACATCACCTTCTCATACTTTTCTGCACTGTGATGAGGGCTAGAAATGCCCTTTTAAAAATTAAATCTAAGCTCCTCACATAATCATTAAAATACGAAAGCTGAGTCTTCAAACAAGCAAAAATACCTTTATTAAATAATAGAGGATTTGGCAACTTGGCATTTATCTCCTTTCATAATGCCTGAGTGAGTTTCATGGTGAATGACTATGAATGATGAGCAGTCCTGCTGCTGAAGGGATTGATTTTCTTTTCCTTATCCTGTCTTTTTCCCCATAACTTCTTGCTTGTGCCACCTTCTCTGTATATTCTTACTTTCTCATCGGTTTTTATCACCTGTTCTCCTTTTGCTGTTATTGTGCTCTGCTTTCTCCCTGCTTTTGTCTTTTCAGCATTGTTGGAACAAAATCATGCCTCTGCTTTTCCATTTGCAGTCATGGTAGAAACTGCTACATTTTTATTTAAGAGTGATTTCATTTTTGTGAACATGAAATGTATGCAACTAGTATAGGAATATGGTATGTCCTTCCAGAAGAGAAAAAAAAAAATAAAGAAACAAAACTAAATATTTCCATTTGCATTTGGATTTTTCTTTTTACTTATGTACAGTGAGAGATCCATTGATCAAATATAAAGTTATCTGTTACTTTAATTGGCATTAGGGCTTCTAAGACCTCAAAAATTATGTTTTGAGACAGATATCAAATGTTTAAGTTTTGGAATTTGGAAAAAGTTGGAGTCCTTCCTTAGTCTCTTGGAGCAGGTGGAAATATGTCTCAATATTGGCACTAGAATACTGTGGTCCTTATGTACATTTCCATTCTCCATGAAAGCATTTATATTCAGAGGCTTTAAAGGAATTTTCCTTTAAATTATAAGCTATTTTAATGTGGTTTAATATATTTTAGAGATTGAGAAAAACAAAGCCTGGTTTCACTTAACCCTTCATTTGTGACCCGTAGGCTTAAGTGGAAAATAAGCCTTGTACCCAAAGTGAACTTTCCTGTTTTTCAGCTTCTTGTTTCTCCACAAAACAAAGAAATCAAGTGGGTAGAATTTAGAAATGACATACAGACAATGTTTTGGCTCCAGTACCAGTATTCAAAACAAAGGCCCGCTTAAGCAGTTTGACATTGGTATTTCTTTTCTTTAGCTAAACTGTACCTCCCTCAGAGATTTGTACCTAATTTTGACCATACCTGAAAAGACACTCCAACTGAACCTGCAAATCCCAATCAACAAGGAGAGATTGTTAGCTTTCCTCCTCATTGTGTGACACCTCACAATAATTAGTTAGCAATTACTGGCTCAAGATTGCAAAAGAAGGTTCAATATGGGATTATTTTTTGAAAAAAACTTATTCTAGCCTTGTCTTTTTTTAAAGTTTTCAGCTGTAACGTCTGAAATCAGGGTTTAATCTGCTGCAGTGCCTTAAACCCACGCTCTTGTGCTTTTTACTAGGGCAGTTGCGTTTGTGACTACACAGGTATTTATAACGCTAATGCAGATAAGACTTTTGCCTCTGTTAAATATGTGGGTATCCAGAGCTGCAGCTTAACATGTTTTTTATACTAAATGGAACTTTCTATAGAGAAAGTCAAGTCAATTAAGTGAAGAAATTAAAAAGCTACCTGTTTTGTTTCTTCTCTTAGCTCCTGTGGTATTTAATCTGACATTTTCAGTAGGTGCCAATGATTTTCTCATTTGCTTTTCTCACAATTAAATTAACCTAATAAATGGCATTATTTTAGTATTGCTTCAGAGAAATACCCATTCTGTTTTGTCTGCCATTTAAAAATTACCTTACAGTGAGATGGTTCACAGAAAGCTTTACAAGAAAACATTTTTTTAGACTCAGAAGTCTGATAAAAAGTTTAATAAAAATATTTAAGTTGTGTGTACATTGAAACTTAAAATATATATTCACAACCATCTCTTTGAAAATAACCATTTGAGTCATAACCAATATCATGCTCCATCTGCCCTTTTATTCTGCTTTTGAAAATGATGTTCCTATTTATGGATGGAAACTCAGAATGGGATTAGTTCTGCTCTGTTACATTAGCAGTTGATTATCAAGATGTAGCTAGTGATCTTCATTTGCATCTTAGACCCTTAGCCCATCTAACTCCTTTTAATAACTAAAGCAGACACTTTTGTGGGGTGACACCTGTTAGGGTTCAGGCACAAGAGAAATCATTGTCTGGTTTAAAACAAAAAGACCAACAAACTATGAAGGATGGTGGGGTGGAAACTGGGAACAAAGATCAACAGGAATGTCAAAGGGAAAAGTAGCCTCAGGTCTAGCTGAAGAGAAAATCTCACCTGCTTTCCACCTCACATGCCTGCAAAAGTAAAGAAAGGAAGGCATAGGTCTACAAATAGACCAATATTAAAACAGAGGGACAGAATACTTCTGTTCATATTTTGAAGTCTTTCCATTTGAATTAGGAAGCCAACTATTCTTTTTTTGGCAATGCCAGTTTAAATAGAAAGCTTATTTTTGAGGTCAAAGTTTATCAAAATAGTATGATGCAATTTTTCTTTCCCATTTATTAGGGCTTTTTTTTTTTTTTTTCTCTCTTTTATATACTTGATTACTTATTTGCTTTTAATGTATGTGAGTTCAAGAAAAGATGTTAGTAGCTTTGTTTCTAAATGCTTCTTTCCAAAATAGTTTTTCTGGTTAGTTTTACTTGGGCTTTTCCATTTCCAGAAAACAAACAGGCTGCCAAATCACCATTCTTTTCAAGCTCTTTGCTACTGACACATTTTGCTTTTTAACTAGTAGTTACAGAAAAAAATGTTTGAAAGTTCAGAGATCATGTTGAAACACCTATTAATTTGATTGAGAGGTGGAAAAAGAAACTAGGGACTAAATCTCTTGTTTTTTAACTTTGAGTTGTCATCAGGTTTAGAATATTAACTTATTTTAAGTAAAATATGAGTTGTCACTTCTGCAGTTGTATTTAAAATATAATTCCTAACAAACTAGCATTGTTAATAGAGGGTGTCATGAGATGATATAACATGCTCTTTCAAACTCATGCTTCTGTGCACTTGGATATACTTGGCATTATAAAGGGGAAACTCTATATCAAGTGTATATACCAGGCTTTCATTTCAATTTTTCAGATTGAAAATATATAAAACACAAAAAAAAAAATCACAACAAGGCAAACATCTGCAATGCATTTGGTAACCACAATGCTGAACATGCTTTTTGAATTTATTAGCTCAGTAAGGAATAAGTTGTTATAGTAATTTCTGTAGAGAAGTTAAAGTGTGTTATGTATTAATAACAAAACAATAGGTTTGTTAACTCTGCATGGGTGGGCCAAGCTGAAAGCGTAATTAAAGAATCGTTTTGTGGAGAATCAAGGAGCAGTTTTTAATATAATTACTATTTGCAAATGAAACATTAACAGTGATTTACTTTAAAGTCACTAGGTATTCGCAGGACTAAATCCTTTCACTTGTGATAAGAGAGAGTTTATTTTGAGTAACAATAGCATTATCATGCCCGTGGTTGATCATAAAATTTGTAAACAATTGTAAAATCTGCAAAAGTTTTAAGTGAAATCAATTTGGCCTTTCTGCACAGAGGGCAGAGAGCCCATGCCAGGGGTGCACAAGGGTGACCATAGAGGTCCTGCTGCAGAATCATGGTATCACTCAAGTTAAATTTGTGTTTTTGAGTGTTACTGGTCAGTGTTATAGTACAGGATTAGAGAGTTATTGACATTAAACTGAAGAAGCAGATGCTGCATTTAATACATCATATAATCTACCTTGAAAAATAGTTCCTTCAGTTTATATTCTAGTATGTATGTTAGGCATGATATTGATGGTGAACTCACTTAATTTCTTCTTTAAGGATCCACCCACTTCTGTGTCTCTTGGACTCCGAATGGAAGAGATGATTTTTAATTTGGCGGACACTCATCTATTCTTTAATGATTTAGAAGTAAGTGTTCATTCTTTTGAAACACATGAAGGTGATTTAATATTTGTCTCTTTTTATGTGTTGTTAGATGGCGTTGCAGTTATTTTTGGTTTCATGGTTTTAATATCAAAACATTTAGAAAATATCTGTGTTGTTTTGTCATTAAGATATATAATAATATTTACAATAAATGGCCGCACTGGCATTCAAAGGTTACAGTAGTTTAAATGGTGGAGCTTCGTCCTCACAGATCTTAGATTTCATGACCATGGTAGACAAGTTTGAGAAGTGGATGCACCAAAAGCATCTATAAACTTTAGAATTCAATAGTCTGCACAGGTCATTAAATATTAATCCTCAGTTTCTATAAACAGTTAATGGCTGGGTACAGATTTCTCACTTACATCCCGCTGTAGGCAAGTATTACCTTAACCCTGAGGGAAATCATTAATGTTGTATATGCTGTCCGTCTCCATGGGCTGTTCAGTGGGGGTCCTCTGCCTTTCTCTGGGACAGGTACTATTTGTTACATGCTAGGGTTTCTCTGCTGTGCGTGCCTCAACCCTGCGGCATGTGGCAAGGAGCTGATGTTGTCATGCCAAGGGATTTTTCAGCCTATGTAGGCTCTAGTTTGGTAGTGCTTGTGAGAGTTCTAAAACTATCCAAACTGCTGAAAGAGACTGTCACCATAATGCCTGGCTGTTTCATCTTAAAAGGGAAAAAAGCATTTTCTGATCATATTTTAACAGCGCAAAAACATGAAAACAGTCAGATTTCTTTCCCATCATAGTGAAGACAGCTGTTTATTTAAAATCCAGCTGTTAAGCAAGCTTGTGGTGGGGCTGCCAACACACATTAATCATCAAGTTGTTGTTTTGCTGGATTTTAGAATAGTGTGTTATTCCAGACAGGCAAAAGAATCTTAAAGATTCAAATGCAACTTTTGCTGATCAAAGTTAATTGGCAGCAATTGGCCTTTAAATATTTCCTGATGTTTCCCTTTTCAAAATCAAGCAAAATACACCTTATTTAATAGATGAGCCAAAATCATTTGAAAAATGCCAGTGTGTGATAGACCTCAAATGTGGTTTGTCCAACATCTGTCCTATATTTTGATTTCTTTTCATCTAAAAAGAAACCACTCACAGATGATTTGGCATCTTAGAATGTAATGAAATTATTTAATGTGCTTTATTTTTTCTTCCATTCCTTAGTGAAGTATTTATTTTTTATGCTTACAATAAAATAGAATATTTCTTTACATTTTAAAGCAGCAGTTTCTTTCATTAAGGTAGCTATATGTAAAGATATCATTGTTTGGGATGTAAGAAGCACCATTAGTGAGTTTCATGTATAGGATTGATTTTTCAGATTTTGGAAAAGTACAACAATGCTCGTTATTTTCCAAATCTGTTTCTGATTTCTGGTTATATTTCATTTTCTCCAAAGCAGAAAGAATACTGTAAAAAGTACTACTGTATCTTACCAGCATATTCAACAGAGTTCTGTGTGTTTTCATTTGCTGTGTGTAGCCAGTAGACTTGTTGCTACTTCTTTGTACATGTTTGTCAGTGCCACTGACTTTAATAGAAGTTAAACAATTGACCACATTTTAGGGGTAGTAGATTATCTTCTGCTAATTGGCATGTTACAGCCTTAAAAATACAGCATAGCAGTTTATTCACTGAAGAGCTATGAAGCTGTGTATGAAAAAAATACTGATTCACATGGTTCATGAAAGCAGAGTAGTTCACTGGATGAGCTTGGTTCTTTGCATTCCCTCATAACAAACCAGTTTGCTTTGTGTCTTCAAATTCAAGTGTCATGGTATGTTTCTTATGCGCTAGTTGTAGTCTTCATACACAGGGGCTTTTAGAAATGGGCAGTTGTGTTCATGTTCTTGCATGAGCTTTGAGTCCTTATTTCTGAGGAACCCAAGCTCAAATCTGAAAGATCTTTCCCTATCCAAGGGAGTGAAGAGCATGTTCAATGTGCCAAGGAGTAGGTTTGTGCTTGCAGATTGCCAGTGAAATCTTCAGAGAGGTGCACAGGGAAGGGGCATAAGAGAGCCTGTACTCCGTGGGAAGCAGCACGCAGGGACTAGACTTGGCCACAGGCTGATCTTTCAGTTCACCAGAAATGTCAGGGGTTTTGAAACATGTCACAGACACATATTGGTTTTGAAGAAATATGCCATCCTGGATCCACAGTTGTTCTTGTGAGCATCACCATTATTAGCAGGGCCTGCCTGGT
>JBCJKH010034862.1:0-10301 GCA_039877255.1 Loriculus beryllinus
CTTGGTAGGAGATCCTACCTTCAGCTATCTGGGGAATTAATCTTGAGGCATGTATTCCCCAGTTCCTTAAATATTGTGGAATTTATATTACAGAATCATAGAGTAGTTAGGGTTAGAAAGGACTAACCTCCTGCCATAGGCAGGGATACCTCACTGTAGACAATGTTGCCTAAGGCTTTGTTCAACCTGGCCTTGAACACTGCCAGGGATGGAACACTCACCACTTCTTTGGGCAGCCTGTTCCAGTTAAAAAAAAAAAAAAATAATAATAAAATAAGGACAATTTCCAATATTGTAAATTTTGATTTGTTAACAAATACACTTTTTTTATTTTATGTAGAACATAGAGAACATTATCAACATATAACTTTGTATGCTGTGGCTGGCTTGCAAGGAAGACATTGTCATGCCTTGTGCAAGTCTAATTTCATTTTTAAGTTGAAACTATATCAAGGGAAGGGTTGCCTGTAACTGGAAAGGCCCTTAACTCATGTCATTACATGGAGGGAATAGAAAAAGAGACAAAGTAAAGGAATTTATGGTAAAACATAACTAAATTTGGATCAGTATTATGAATGCCCAACTATTTGCTTCTGAGAGAGTAAATGTTATTGAAGAGATTGTATTTGGGCCAGTTGCTTGGCATTCAGGCAGTTTTGGTCCAGGACTAAAATTTCTGTATAAATAGATCCTTCATCAGGTCAGGTCATTCTCAACAGATTGGCCTCTGTGCCTGAAGGGGAAGCTTGGTGGGCAGGTGTGGGGACTGTCACACACAAGAGCTCTATTCTCTTGCCAGGCAGTCACTTGAATAGACCTTTTCCCTTTTGTCAAGTGACCACGGAGTCACAGTAGCCCTGGAGCAGTCTAATTAACATGACCTCTATCTTTGGCTCTGTCCTAAATACATGATAACTAAAAAATTTTCCATTAACTCATGAAACACTCATTATTGGAAGCTAAATCTAGTTAGGTCAAATGCTCCCACTGAATCTGTGCAAAATAAAAAGCACTACATCTTATGAAATACTTAAAATATCACACTAAGATGTAAATCCTAGCTCAAAACTGAAAGTTTTGGGTTATAAACTATTGTGTAGGTTGTCACCAGTCTAACTGGAAGACAAGATGGACCTTTCATAACATGTCAGGCACTGACAAAAATGAGCAATATTTTTGGTCCTGCACTCTGTGAGCAATGTTCTTCTTTTAAGAACAGCACAACCCACATAAGCAAGTAAGCAAGCATTAGTCCATTTCTTTAATTAATATTTAAAAGCCCAGTGAAAATTGATTTTTGTAAATGACCCAAGGTGGATATGGAATCACTTCTGGATCTGATTCTGTTTACCTAGTTTCATTGTGAAATTTCATTAGGTATTTTAATAACTTTGAAGAGCTGCCATGTGTCCTCTATTGAATGTATTAGATGAAATTTGCTTCATTTACTTTTTCAGTAGGAACTGTAGCAGTCCAAACACATAAATTACGCCAAATGAAATCTCTACTAGCAAAAGGGAAGCATGTACACAGACTTCTTTCCACAACATCAAATTTGGCATTTAAACTTTCATAAACTGTTCAGGAAAATAAATGTCAATTTTAACAAGGGAGATCAGTGGATTTCTACCTCAATGTCTTTATAGGGTAGATGTAAAATGACAGAGATGTAGATGTAGCTGTCAGTGTGGGTCTCTCCCATCTTTGTCACTTCATAACAAAGTATGAATTACTTTCAGAGCAGTCTACTGCTTGTCTGCATGTTATGCCACGTAATTTCCATTTATTTTTGTGAAAGAATAAGGTCCTGGTAGAAAAAGCTTTCATAGCACCTTCATATGCCTACAGCCCTTTAATTTTCTGAATGCTGACAGGCTGGAAGCAGCTTCTCTTAATCTGAGGCTTGATTCAGAAGTCATTTAAATAATTTCTACCTTTAAAGTATCAGTAGTCACTGAAATCATTGAGGTTGCTCCTTTTCTTAGAATTATGTTTCTATTAAATTAAAGGGCTAAACCAGGACCTGAAATATTAAATGTCTGGGTTTCTATTGTTATAGATGTATGTGGAGTTTGTGCCTGGGTTTCACTCTGGAGAGGAATGAAGCAGAACAGGAAATGGGCATTGACTGATACAGGTCAACTGCTAACTGAGGGAAGAGAAAGTTTTCAGTATTGTAGTTTGGGAAGCCCACTAAATGCTACATGATTTCACAGAATGATCCAGTGTGATAGGGCTGTGAAACAGAGGTGTGAAAACTTGTCTTGACAAACCCAAAAATGTATAAATTCCAGGAGTCCTTTATAGGTGTGGAGCATTTTTCATGACTACAGAACTATCGACTTGATAATCTTTTTCAGGAGAAGTTTGGTTTTGTAACTACTGAGCTACAGACTCAGTGCAAAGGATAATATGGTCTGTATGGTCTAGCCACAGTGTAGGAAACCTCATATCTGAAATGCAGGTCCAAGCTAGATGAATAAACCTAGGATTACTTAGCACTTCAACCACTTGCGTCCCTTTAAATTGCTGCTGGAAGTGGGAAAGAAAGATAAAACTCTTGCCTTCGAACTGTTCTAATGAATGACTAGTTCATTTCTGCAGTGAAGAAATACAGTATAATAAATGAGTCATTTGGGAATATTTTTATCCTCAAAGATACCATGTGTAAAAAAACTAAATCCTTTTGGTGTTACTAAGTTTTGGACTCTGATTTTAATATAATTAGTTTTCCTAACTGTATTTAGACTGTTGAACTGCAGTGTGCCTTGGAGTTCATATATTCCACAAAAATTAAAGCAGATGGTTTCTAATAATTACCTATTTCATGTTCTAAAGAGAAGACTAATTCTCCAAACCTTACAGCTAAAATGTTTGAACGAAGAAGTAACGAAGTAGCAAAATAGCTTCATTTATTCAAAAATAGCAGATTGTGTATACAAGCAGAATGCTAATTTATTGGATACTTGTGATCATCGCTCTCTGGAGGGATGCACTCCTGCACCTCATGACTCTTCCTGTCATGATCTAATGTGTAAATATGCCTCTCATTTTGATAGCTGAGCAGCTTTTCAGAATTTTTTGCAGTTCAAGTGATTTTGTAATACTTTCGATTGCATGGCGAATGGATGGCGATGACCTTACACTTCATCTCATTTTCTAGATTATTTAGTGTAATACTGGAACAATTAACCAAAGAAACAGAAGGTGGCAGCCACTCAGGTGGCAAACCTGGTGGCTTTGATGTCAAAGCCCTAAGAGCCTTTCGTGTACTGCGACCTCTCCGGCTTGTATCAGGAGTGCCCAGTAAGCTCTTTTCTATTTAATTTCATTGGAATGAATACTGTAACTGACCTGATTACTTAACTTTCTTGTTCCAGACGCTAACAGAAATGAGATAATACAAATTATTTTTTTTTTGTTGTCTGGTTATGTATAGAAAGTGAGTTTCAAGACAAAATGATATTTCAAGTTGAACAAAGGATTGTGAATTCATTTAGTGTATGATTTTCTTACACAGTTCAATAAGCAGACAGGGGCATACACTTCCTTTTCAGAAGCTTTATATAAAAGTAAATTATATGTTAACATGCAAATACATCAAAAACCACAATTTAGATTTTTTTAAATTCCAAAACCCTACAGATCAGAAAGTGTAGGTGGTCCTAAATCAGTTTATATGTTGGTAAGTGTATGCCAAAGCACATTACACATTTCGTATTTCCTGCCCCCACCAATGCACATGAATGCCTTCTGTTTATCTCAGTAGAGCTAACAGATAAATTAGGAAACGTAAAAAGTAGAACAATACTATTTAAAGAAAGCATTGAATTTTCTGTTAAGTTTTCCTATTTTCTTTTAATACCTTATTAATTACTGAAACTATTTGGCTGAATATGAGGTTCATGGCTTAAAATTCAGCTCTTTCCAAGACATTCAAGAGAAGGAATCCTAATGCTGTGTTTATTATATCATAGTCTGCTACGTGGAAATGATCATGATGGTATATATTTAGCAAAAGAACTTCAGTGAAGAAAGAAGCAGTCTTATGAAATGTCAGGATGTCTGTTAAGAAGCATATTTTCTTCTCACTGGTACTATGGCAGACTTGTTAGTTGGGGATGAACTTCTTTTGGTAAAACCAAGGTTTGGCTAAATAATTAAGGAGAAAAAAAAATGGTGCCTTACTCTCTGAAAGTGATGTGAGGAATAATAATAATGATAAAAAATATGTACCACAGAACTTTTTAGAGGCCATCTAAAATGATTGATAGCCACACATGTACTTTATTTCTAAAAAAGACCCACAAACCAAAACAGCAACCCCCCCCAAAACCCCTCAGACAACAACCAGAAAACAAAACCAAAACAAACCTATAAATTCCTCTGACACGTTTCAGTCATTGATTTCTGTGATATAACTTTTTTTAACAGAGGGATTTATTAGATTTTGACACAGGATTTTTGATTCTTATGAAGTATCTTATGATCTTACAGGAACATTTTGTCGTTCTGGGCAGTAGTTTTAAAACTGACTCAGTCTGCATGTCTGTATCATTAATCTATAGTGATATGTAATTACAGAAAATTTGGTAAGACAAGACATAGAAGGCTGGTTCATATTTTGTATCCTCTTTTCTTTTAGGTTTACAAGTTGTCCTGAACTCCATTATAAAAGCCATGGTTCCCCTTCTCCATATTGCCCTTTTGGTATTGTTTGTAATCATAATCTATGCTATTATAGGATTGGAACTTTTTATTGGAAAAATGCACAAATCTTGTTTTCTTATTGATTCAGGTAAGTCATGAAATTGTTCTCTAAAGTAAGGGACTAATTTTGGTTTTCAATTTTGTGGAGTTTCGGTTTGAAATAGAAGAGGGGCCAAAGCACTAAAACTGTTGTAACTCCAGTTTTCATTTTAGTTCATAATATAGAAAGAGTGCATGAAATTTAAAAAAAAAAAAAAAAAAAACAAAAACAAAAAAGCAAAAACCAAAAATGCAAGCAACTTAGAGAAAGAACATGTTTTGAATAGGTTTTAGTTTCTAAAGTGTGTAACTGAAATATTACTAGTGACAGTAGTAAGAATGACTATCTACATTGGATAACTCAGTAGTTGTTTGTTTGCTTGTTTTTTCCCTAATCTCTGATTACTGAAAAGCTAGCTAGTTGTATTCCAGGGTAGATATTTACTTCCCTGAGTCCACAATTGGGTAGTGTTTCTCCTTCAGGATTGTGGCAGTTTGATAAGAAGTGCAGTTCTGAAATGTGTAGGGAAAGAAAATAGTGCTCCTCCATCCAGGTGAAATGATGAAGATGTTTGTTATGGAAGAATTTTGAAGGAGTGAAACATCATGAGGGAGAGATTTGATGGCTAAATATACATGTCTGTCAGGTAAATAATGAAGTAAACTATGCACTGCTTAATTACTTGAGTTCTTTTATCCTTTCAATTTTGATTAACCTATTTTAAGGTGGCAAGACCCAGATGTCAGTAAAAACTCTGAAGCTCCCATGGGTTGCCTTTCTCAGGATATCTCAGATTGATACCTGGATTTACCTTCCAACATGGTTGATATTTGTTCATGAGAAGAGTTCACTCACAAAAATGTGAGAACTGAAACATCTGTCTTTGTTTCTGTTCAATTTTCAGATATACTAGTTGAAGAAGATCCAGCACCTTGTGCATTCTCAGGGAATGGACGTCAGTGTGTCATGAATGGCACTGAATGTAAGGGTGGATGGGTTGGACCGAATGGAGGCATAACCAACTTTGATAATTTTGCATTTGCAATGCTGACTGTGTTCCAGTGTATAACCATGGAAGGATGGACTGATGTGTTATACTGGGTGAGTTCAGTAATCACTGAGCTATGTTTACTTTTAAACAAGCTTCAATGTTCAAGTGTGGTTTGCAGTACCATCAGCAGGAAATCTTGGTGAGTTTTGCAGATGAGCTCAGCTGCACGCTTTTTCCAGTTGCAGTGTCTTACTGGACTCCTCAGGCTAAAAAGACATTTTAGAAACAAATTTATTCGTTGCTTATTTGATTTTTTTTTTCCTATTCTAGTTGGATAAATGTAATATTATGTTTATGTCCTTTGGACTAGGTTTTTTTAGTTTTTTATGCAAGCCTACAGTTTTAAAAATGTCTTTTCTGATTAAGCTTAAGAGCTTTCTTTGCAGTATTTCTGCAGAATATTTCACAATGTTAACATAAATTAGAACAAAGCAAGCTCTCAACTGTCATGGCTTGCCGTGGGGACTGCAAACCATTTGTTAACCACTCAGAAACAACAAATCACAAGGGCTGTGAGCCTGATACTGTCCCTGTAGAAGCAGCAAAATATATTCAAAAACCTAACTCTGTAAGTCCCCACCTTTAAATGCCACTCTAGCATCAGGTGTGGAATCTCCACAATCTTACAACGTAAGTAGGCAGCTGGACGCAAACTGGGAAACTGAAGATATATTTAGGGCTGATTTTACAAATGAGAATGGAAGAAAAAGAGCACACAGATCTTAAAAGGTGAAAGGTCACCTAAATATGCAGATTGGTGTTCCTCTGCCTAACTCTGTTCCAAGCTAAGAACATCAGATTTTTTCCTGTGAATCATTAAACACTTTAATATCTGATGTGAGTGTTTTGTCCAGGGTCATTCAAGATGTCTGCGACAGAACCAACCTATGATAGATGCTGAAAATTAATGAGGCTGTTCTGTACTACTTGGTACTTAGCAGTAAGTCTTTGCAGCAACTAGGACCTGATAAATATAATTTCTAATAGGTAAAATGTTGGAAAACATGAAAGAAGTGATTACTAGTAAGGATTGCTATTAGCAAGCTGTTAAAATTGGGTGAGCTATCTCAAGATGTATCTTAGTGCAACTGTATTCTAGGTTATGTTACTCACAGCAGATCACATTTTGAATTTCTGCAAGCTTTTCTGAGCAAGCTGGACTATTTAGTAATAGCATATCTGTTGTGGAGTGTTGGATGGGATTAAGGATGCGTAGTATTACCCAGTGAATGGCCACTTCATTTTATGTGGTCATAAAACAAGGTGAAATATGCTGTTGCTAAAACCTATAGCACCAGAGTGTAGTCTCAGATAAAATCTGTGATATTAAAATATAGAATATGGAGATGTTTGTACAAAAATGTCTCTGTGAAAGATAATGAAGATGGTAAACTTTTAGAATTGAAAGACAAAAAATTTGGCAAAATATGAATCTCTGCTTCCACTGTCTGTTATCAGAGATACAGAACTTGCTACAAACATGCAGAACTTGAATACTGAAGAGTCTAACCATAATGCATAGCTACATATAGGCTAATGTATTCTTTCTCATAGTGTAAGTTTATCAATTCTTTGGGTTTTGCTCTTCAACTCTTCCTAATTTTCTCAAAGAGACTGAGAGAATGTAGAAGTAGTATGTGCTTTATATGTCTTGTGCTCGTGATGATGACAGTTATTTTTCTCTTTCCTGAGAGAAAGGGAAGTTTTGCCATGATTCTCTAGGAAAAAATACATATTTAAGATCTTTCAAGACAAAAGGATGCCCATATCTCAGTACCTGATAATTCTTCCATCACCAATTAAAAAAATAATAATTAAAAACCTTAGGGAGTGACTGTATTTAAAATGATTCTTACAAAAGATACAGAAACAACTGAAGTTGACTGGCTCAGTATTATTTTTTATTTTTTATTATTTTTTCCCCAAAGAATTGAGCGGATTGATCTGAAGCATCTGAAGGCTTTGTAGAGTTTCCACTGGTAGCACAAAACCCAAAACAATTAAAATAGAACGCTGAGTATTGTCATGATCAGACAAAATGAAGGCATAAGAAATGAAAAACTAAAAAAAATTAAAACTGCTCAAAAGTTATTTCTCCATAATGAATTATTGAAGTAGAAGATATTTACAGGCATGTAGATGTCAGTTTTCATTTTGTAACAAATGATACTTGGATGATTAGGCAGAGAAGCAAATATTAATTGACCTAGTGAACTGGCTCTAGAATCTCTCTTAAATGATATTTATATAATTAAATTATAGAGCTGGATTATTTCTAGCTGTAGACCAACAAATTACAAATTGCCCAGCTGAAATTACTTGCTGAGGATGAAAATTTGTGTTTTAATTTTGCCCCTGGATTAAGCTGAGTTAGATCTGGCTATTGCTAGCTAAAAAATGCAAAATACTTTGTTTTAATTACAAATTGTAAGAAGATTGAGGGTGTACCAGGTTGAAATAAAGATGTCCAAAGAATCTAAGCTAACCATTTTAGCTAGAGGTGCATGGGTGGTGTGGTTAGCTTTTTATTTAGAAATCTGTTGATAAACAGAGTGAATGGATTTTATACAAAACATAAATAAATCCAAACCCACAATGTATTATATACTGCACAAAATTCAGATTTCCATTTGGTTAGCAAATGAATCTGAGTGGGCAAAATGTGTTACATGGCATTCTGTTAGCAAGAACAATGGCTGAAAATGACAGCTTCCACTAACGCTCACTAGCACTGTGCATTATCACCTAGTTAATTACAGTAAACTTAGCTTAAAAATTCTCCAAAAATCAATAATGATTGTTCTTGTAGGCATATCTATTGTAGATTGAGGGTTTGAAAATGGTACTGCTAGACACCTTCAGACCCTGGAGACTCATGTGGAACTACTGCTGCTCACCAGTTTGCATCTGAATCCCATATGCCCTATAATTTTTTAGTGTGTCTTCATCTGGCTCTTTTTTCTTACATGTAACTCACTGGATAACATTTATTACATGTTTCTTCCACAAACACCACAGCTCCTTACTGCCAAATGCTAGACTTAACTGTAGATGTTAAGAGGTAATGTCCTTATTATTACCAACAAGTGCAGAATAAGTGTTCCCAATTAGTGTAATACATTTGTGGCTGCACATCTGTACATCTTCTCCATTTAGATCAGGACTGTGTTTCCAGTCACAGCTCTCTCTATTTGCTCTCTAGCCCTAACCAAAGGCTTATGCTATTAGTTTTGGGTCCCAGTGCAGTCCTTGTTACTGGCAAAGTGTCAGCTTCTGCGTGCCCATGTTTTTAATGTTCTAGCTCACATTCTAAAGCTGATAGCATAGTATTCTTTGCCTCATTTTCAATTTATGCTAGCAAGCACTCAAGAATTACAAAATCTGAGTATGCATTTGCATATCTGGCTTTAGATTTTTTTTCCCATGTCTTTCAAACATCTAGATTTGCAGTCTATTAATGGCAAACACGTATCTTGTAAATTGCTTTTTATTTTTAGCTTTTTCACTTGATATGTAGGAGCACACATAATGAGCAGTGGTACTTGCCAGTAAACGCCCAATTTTCCATGAGTACCAAAATTATCACATTTAATTCCTCTATTTTTCACCATAGTGAATTTATCTTGAGTTACTACACTTGAATAATCTATGCTGACACTACTGTAACTTGAATGAGAGTTAGGCAGGGCTTCTGTAAAAGAAGCTATGTGATGGATTGCCAACACAGTTGATTCAATGATTGAGCAACTGTATTAGTGGCCACTGAATTTTACTAAGTCTATTTTATGGACAGACACTGTTACTAGCTGAAATATCAACAACTCCTCAGTTCTCTGATGCCTGGCTAACACTATTCAGATTGATCTGGAGATTTTTGAGATTGAAGCACTCAAGCTGAAATTGCTATACGTTGATGTCTTCTTACATGTTTTTGCCTAGTACTACACCTACTGATACCTTAACATGATATTCTCTCAAGGATTGATGTTTAAAATATACAGTTCATTACTTGAAATGCCTAGGCAATCTAAAATGTGTCTAAGGAAAGGGGTGTGAGGCTTTTTAATATCTTCTTTATTAATACATGAGCTTCTTAAAACTATCCTTTAATACTGTTTGATAGTAACGTACGTTTTTGTCAAAGAAATCATTCATTATTCCTCTGCTTTTATAACAAAAAGTGTACACTTGGAAATCTGTTTCTTGTTTTGAAAGTTAAGCTTTATGTGCCCTGATATACCCTTTGAAGCATCTTAAAACATGTGAAGAAAATCAATCATTTAAGGCAGTTCATCCTAAACAGACTGTACTACTATTTGTGTGTGTCTAGTATCATAGAATCATAGAATCGGAATCATTAGGGTTGGAAAGGACCTTAAGATCATCCAGTTCCAGCCCCCCTGCTATAAGCAGGGACACCCCGCACTAAACCATGCCTCCCAAGGCTTCGTCCAACCTGGCCTTGAGCACAGCCAGGGATGGAGCACTCACAACTTCCTT
>JBCJKH010034864.1:0-14484 GCA_039877255.1 Loriculus beryllinus
ATCACTAAATGTCAAATGAAAAGATCCCTCAGTTTGCAGAAAATCTGCAGGAAATATTTTCTTTTTTTTTAAATGTATATTTTACTGAGCCCCAACAGAATTAAGACAATTTCTGCCACTGCTCAGTAACCTCATAGTCATTTAAAGATGGCATCAAAGTTGAAGTAATACTCACATAACTTAAGCTGCAGTTTCAGCCCCTCAGAAAATTTTAAGAAAATAGTCTTTTTGTATTTAGAAAAACACATCAAAAGGAATTTCTGTTGTACATCATTGATCTGTCACCTCACAGTTCATCCATTTAACCAGTAACAGCTATGCTTTACACAAAAAGTATTAACTCTATACAGAGCCAAATTGCAGAATATTTTATTAAAATACAACTGAACCCAGTATTATGAAATATATATTTCAAAGTCACTTCCATTACTACTGCAAAACGATGGGGACTAAAACCTCCCTCAGGCTTTGCAAATATATCCCCCTCACCTACACGCACATACAGAAAACCAGCCTATTCACTACCTAGCTATTCATGACAGCAAGCTGTATGTCATTTTTATGTCCCTCATCACCAATATGAGCCTAAAGAGATAGAAGATAGCTACGCATATATGCTGACATTCGCATTCTGAAGCTCTAAATGGCTGTCAGCTAAGTCAGATAAAAAAAAAAAAACCAAAAAAAGGCAAAAAAAAAAAAAGAGCTGACTATAAGCATAAGCTAAAATATTGCCAAAGAGGAAATAAACTTTCTTTCAGGCTGAGAAAAGGATGAGGGAAAGACCTGTCTCAAAGTTGTTAATACAGTTGAACTGAGCCTAAGAATCACGCTCAGTAGGAAACCTTAACCAAAAAGGAAAAAATCAATGACAAATAAGATGGGTTCTTCACCTTCAGAGTTCCAACCAAGTGAGACTATTAGAGAAACTACAGTTGGGCTCTGTCGGTTTTTATGTGAAATTTTCACATTTCAGCTCATTCACAAGTGTTCAAAATTTGAAGACTCAAATACTCTTAGCTTTTCATCTGAAATTTAAAAGATGAAAAGACTACTTGGCAAAAAATATTTACTCCAGGTTGGAACTGGTATTTAAGCCTTTTTCTTTATAAACACAGTAAGAAAAAATGGCAATAGAAGCAAACATCAAGGACCATATGCATATCCTGAAGATTAACCAGTGTTTGGAAAATGTCAAACATCCTATTCCCACTACAAGCTTATTTGTTCTGTAAGAAAACTCTTAATGTACTGAACTGTCTGAGTATGCTGAAACCCCTTCAGTTGGAATCCTATTCCACAATGTTTATGTCTCATAAGCAATACAGGAAGGTCCAACAAAACTAAGAAAAGGAAGAGCCATTCCCAACAGTCTGACAGAAGATCTGTGTGAACATGTATGGGGACAAAACTACCTAATAGAGAACCTTAAGTTCACATATGTTTTAAATTAGTCAAAATCAGATGAACTATCTTTACTTTGCTACAAAACATCATTTAAAGGAATTCAAAGAACGAACTGAAGGGATTTAATAAATATTTTCAAGAATTACTGTCAGGTTCAATACAGTTATAAATGCTCAGTTTGATGACTAAATTGGAATATTATGGCTTTCGCTAATAAAAAATTAGTGTTGATTGAGTGTTACATGAGTATTAATTAATCACTGAAGGTAAACTCAGCTCTGTGCCAGTAAGTCCTATAACATTTTTTACAGATCAATCAGCATCATACATCATTCTGCATCTAAAGAAGCTAGTGTCACCTTTATATTAGCTGCTTCTTTTCTAGAGCCAGCTATCAATTCTAAAAGACAAAAAAAATTAGGACAAATTTGTCATACCAGAACTGAGTTCGTCTCACCAAATCCTAAGCAACTTTAATGAACACCTAGCCTCACACGGGTATTTCTTTAAAGAGACAGAGTACCAGAGTTAAAAAGTATTACTGAAGGTTCATTGACATTTGATCTATATGGCAACCTGTATTTGACACATAGCATACCTGGCAAGCAAGGCAAGGAATTTCTTCCAACAGTCAAAAGGCACAGATTATAAACAGGAAGGAAAATGTTTGTACAGAAAAAATAATATACTTTTTGAGTCCAATCACTCTGCAATAGGCATTGTAAGAGAAAAGAGTGTCACTAGAGATTTTAGAGAGCAGACAGATTTTTTAGTACTGTATAGTTTTCCATTTTGTTTGCTGAATGAAGGGAAGTATTTGCTGCTGGTCATCTTTCACTGAGTTAAATGTTTTCTTTAGAAGTGCCTCAGTCTGTAGCAGTACCTAAGTAATTACCTGCTTTCCAGTGGCGCATTACTGCCAAGGACCCAGCTGTCCTGCAGCTGGACTGACTCAGGTGTGGTTTGTAGCTCGGCGGGCAAAGCAGCCGGCGGGGCCGGACTCTGATTCCTCCTATTTGTCAGTGAGTTTCTGTTAAGTGAGGTGATGGATGGGTGATGCTGTGCTGAATGTTGCTTGTGAGAAGGTGGCAAAGGCTGCAGGGTCGACTGGCCTTGGTTATTTGGAGGTTGCTCTAAGAAGAAAGAAAATTGAAGTTCGTTATACACCATCTTAGCATTTGCTACAACCAAAGCAGAATGAGAAATTCAATATAATCCTACCATCTAATATATTTGCATATTATTCTATTAGCAGACATCAGTGACATTCTCTAAGAGCAAGTTTACCCTTGATACACCAAGTTCTAATTAATATACAACAGATGGTAAAATTGCTTTTGGTTTTAATTTGTTTCTTTTTTTTTTTTTTTTAATCTGGTTTTATTAACACCTTCAGAAAATAGCATCTGACAGATCCCTAATGTGCCTTTAGATTTCAGCTTTTTTTAACAGACCAACCCAGAAATTAAATGGGTAATTTCAATAGAATACAAAGGGTTTTGAAATGCATATAATCCCTATAATTATTTAATGGAGTTTTTTAAGCTTTATTTAACTGCAATAAATTATTACAAGCTAGTTGCTAAACAGCAGTAGGCTACTCTATGTTAGTGCATTTCAAATAAAGCAGATCTGCACTATGATCTACTAATAGATGCTAAGTATTCTTTAGCAGAAGGTCACTCTGTGAAGCAGATGTTGCTTCATGGTTATTTAACAGACTGAATCACATCTGATTGCAACGTCAGAAGACTCATATACTTAATGACCGTCACATCCATTAGAACACACAGAGAACAGATTTTCCAATTTCACACCATGCGATGTAACTACAGTTTGGAGTAAGTCACAGGTGATCAGAGAGTCAGGCCATCAGAACAAAAGGAAGTTGGTTGGTTTTTTTTTTATGTAACCAAAGTACACAACACTCATAAAGCTTAAAAGCAAACCTCAAACCAGTACAACCCACAATCAATGTCAGGTTTTAGCAATCTTTTCTATAAAATCCATAGTAAGTTAAGTCATAAATAGAAGACAAACCTTGCTATACAACACAATAAACACACACAAAAAACCCCTCAAGACACTTCATTTGTCATGATTTAGCAAGGATAGATGACACTTAAAAATGCAACAATATGTAATTCAAATTGCAATGTTTCATAAACTAGTGTAGGAGAACACAACTCATAATACAAATGCAAGTCTTAGCAGAGCAGAAGATACAGGGCCTGCACTTTGTTCACTGTGTAAAGGCTTTCACATAGTTTTAAAATTAGTTGTTTAATCTTTGCAAGCAAATCCCTGTTTAGAACTGGTTATAACTGCAAACCGTTAGAAACCCAATAATAATACCTCGGTACAGAGAACACAGGAAAAGTATTTCTATTGAAACAGATGTTCTCAATAATTTACAGGTGACTACTATAAAAATAATTCAACAGCGAGCAATATCTCAGGTCATGAGCATAAGAAAACTTGAGAATGGTAAGGAATAGATGTGCTAAGCTTAAACAGAAAGTCTAGCCTCTGGAATAATTTTCTTTCCAAGAACCCCATTCCCCTTTACAGTTCTCTTGTGTGGTCAATACAAGTTTCGTCACAAATGGCAGCAATGCCGAATCTGTCATTAAAATAATGACAGCATTTACATTGCCAGTGAAGTTTTCAACAGCAAATCCCCAATACATTGATGAAAAATCACCTTCCAGGAAGGATGCAGCTGATCAGCCTTGTCTTCACCAACACCGACACAAAGTGTGTCACTGCATGTGATTACAATCACTATTGAGGGCTTCAAGCCACATTTCAACAAGCCAGCTAAAGTTAACAGACTAACACCAGCAAAGAGTTTTTTCCCTTGTCTGTGCAAAATTTTATCTGATTTAGATTACAACCTCTTTATTGGCTGGTGCAGAATTAACTGTGGGCCTATATTTTATAATATATAGGTATATGTGTACATAAAAATATATTAAGTGCACAAATGTCTGTGTATTTCCATACGTATGTGTAAATATATACACATATAAATGATTAGTTACACAACAGAAAAAAAAGAAGTGAAATTAAATAATTTTCATTTAGTTTTAATCAAATTACATAATCAAAATTGGCTAAGGATGTGACTTCCCTTTTTGACTCTCCTACGTGCCTAGCTCTGTTCAACAGTGTTGCTGTGCTCAGAGCCATACTGTCCTCCCCTGCAGCTCCTATCAACTGAAATGCTATTCTGACATCCCTCTTATTCATTAATTTCTCCTCTCATTTAAAATCTCAGCTGAAAATCAAACTTTTAATCTGTAATTTTTAGAACTACAGATCTTGCACCATCCATTGCAAAAGACAAAGCAGAGACTGAAATAATGTTCTTGCACGAAGGAGGATGTGAGCAAGGGGACGATGCCAGGCTTTCAGGCTTATCTCAGTGAGAGGTCAGACCTTTCCACACACGCTACAATGGGGAAGAGGGACAGTAAAGGCTCTGTAAAGGATATTTATGCACTCACCAAATAAATGCTTAGATCTAGTAAGTACACCAGTAATATGCTGGGGGAGTAAAACTATTCCTCAGCTGACAGGCCAGCCACTCAGTCCATTGTTTGGGATTTAGATTATTTCCCCAGAAATTTGCTATGACTTAACGCCCTTCTACCATATAATGTATAAACATCACTGACACTGAAACTACACAGTAACATATAAAATAAATTAAGAGTTGCAGGATGAGCCTGTAATCACAAGCCACAGGCTAGAAAGGAGCGAGGAGAGCACAGCAAGCGCAACTTCACAGAGATCACACATCCTCAAAGCCCACTGTCTCTCTCCATAACATGCTGCCAGGTGACATTTTCTAGTGTAAAGGGTGACTTCAATTGGCAGGGAATCTACAGCCTCCACAGAATCAGAAATGCCAGAAAAATCTGGAATGATTTACTCTTCTTCTAATTATGCAAGAGCTACAAGTAGAACTGTGCCTAACAAGATTAGATTTTCCATAAATCAATAGAGCTAAAATCTATATTCCTCTGAATTTCCTCAGTCCTATATTGTTCTGAATGAGAGATCACTGAGGAATGCTCCTTCGATACTCCCTTCAACCTGCCAGATGTCCTGACTCCACTGTTAACTCTGATTGCCACACAATTTCTTAGAGAAACATCAGTCTTGCACCAGCTTTCAGTATTACTGCAACTTTCACACAAAGCCATCAGTTTTAGGTAGTAACTCCCAACATCCCCGTGACGCTATGAAGGTACTCTCATTGCATATGCAGGGAAACTGAGGTGTACATGGTAAATGATTCACACAGGTATCCTGAGAAATCAGCATCATGGCCAGAAGAGCACTGTTCTTTTGCTTTTCATAATTAAGGAATTTATAAACCTCAGTGGGAGTTTCATGACACAGATACATACTTCATGAGCTCTGCAACACTGGAGACTACTCCTGATGAAAATACTCCTGCATGTGCCACAATGGCCAGGATTGAGACCCTGTAACTCCTCCTTTCTCTCTATCAATCAGCTTGCTGGAAAATGGAAATCCTAGAGGAAAACAGTTCTCCCCTTGGTTAGTGAAAAGATCAGTAGTCCTGGGCCCTGGCCAGGGCCCTCACAACAAATCACTTACCAGAAATTTCTTTCTTATATACTATCAGAAAGAAGAAAGAGCATTCAAATCTAATAAAGCGCAAGTGTCTTGAAATACTTAAAAACTACTGTAGAAAGCTACAGTTGCTTTGCTTTAATTGGATTTTAAATGCTATCCTAATTTATTTAATCTAAATGGGAATGTCTGGTTTGCACTAAAAATAACCAGGTATGGGTACAGGTGAGCTTATGTCTAAAAATGGTAAATTTTAATTACAACTTTCGTGTTCACTCTAGACCTTTATGACTGTAGAACCATCCCATTTATCTTAAACAGAAGATTTCTACATCAAAGAGCAAAAGTAAATTGACCCAGCAATAAGTTTGTGTGTTCAAGTTGTTGAGGTGCAACAAAAATGCCCCATGTTTTTGAGGCATTTGCTGCAGAAGTCAGCAACAGATAATTATGCATGCAAACATATGTACAGAACTCGGAAAAGTCACAAGAAATTGGGTGTAAAGCTGTCTTACTACAGTTGCATGAATTTTTCAAAACATATTTAAATTGTTATTTACCCTAGGGAACCACAGCGAAGCAAAGCAGCCATTTCAATTGTAGAGGTAAATTACATGCACTCTGTAGCCTTTTACAAACCCTTTTTCTTTTTTCTTTTTCAAAAAAGTAATTTACATTTAATTAATTTTATCATTTAACTGTTTCAGAATTTGAACAGCATATGAAAGAATACAGAAAAGATGCATATGTCAAAGTAAAAAGTAAGCAGAGAAAGACGTTAGGATAACTACTGCCATTTGGGAGAAAGGGTTAATTCAGAAGGAGAAAAGCAGACCAAGTATCCATGAAAAAAAAGTAATTTGTTGCACACTTTATGTGATAGCCTTTCTATAACAGACAGATCACTGAGACCTGTCAGCTAGCTACTCATCTAGGAAAAAGAGGTGATTTTCATTTGATAAGGGTTAGGCTTTTTAATAGTGTATAATTAACATTAACTTTGAGTTTCCATGACAAACACAAAAGCGAAGACTTCCATTATGACATAAACATTTCAAATGTGAACATAATGTAATTCAATATCTATGTCTGTGAGAGTCTTAACTCTTCCTAGTCAGGTTGCTCCTTTTTAATGTTCTCTTTAGAAGAGTCTCTGCCATGGTAAAGCAAATGCCCATGATGTGTACCACAAGTAAGCAGGTGGAGTAGACTGAATGTTTTAGAAAACTGGCAACAAAAAATACAAGGCTTCGAGGGTGTCATTATCCTTTTTCCGTTTCCCTTATGCACATAAAGAGAAAGGACCAGTTTATCAGTTTTGCTAGTCCTTTAACTGGAAACATTTCTAAAATGAGACTTGAAATTTTCTACTTATCACTTAGATGTTGCATACTTAGGCTTGGTTATGAAGAGCGTCCTTTGAGATTGTGACAATATATGGCATTCCATGGTGAAGTCAGAGCCATGAAGTTCTCTTTTGGAGTCTTCTTTATGTTTCTACTTCCTCAATCTGTCACTGTAAGTGACTTGAGTTTGCAAGAAGGATTAAAAGATGTCAGGAGGAACTGAAATACTGCATGTAAGCAGTATGCTTCTCTCCATGTACACTGACTCATGTGCTTTAAAGTGACAGTTTTAATCCACTTGCATGAACAAATTGTTTTCTACATGACCTTATATTTGGAGATGCTTTTGAAGTATTGTTGTAGGTTTTTCTTAGCTCTTATGCTTGGTCTTAACTATAGACTGGAAGTCTATAGTACTTCCTGTTACTACACTGGGTGAGGACTGAGCTGAGGTGGAGGTTGGTAGTGGTGTGCACATGTCAAAACCACATACTGTTGTTAATTGGTGTTTTATTCGGTACAAGCTGATGTTTACATTGGTAAGAAGTTAATCTGGATTGTAAATAAGTTTTGGAATGTTGGCATCTAAACTCTACAATAAATGAGGAATTTGGCACTATTCCTTGCAGTTAATCAGTTATGTTGTATTGATTAGGTACTTCCACAATCTTGTGTCTGGTATGGAGAATGTGGAGTTGCTTCTGGAGACAAGAGATACAACTGTGCTTATGATGGACCACCAATAGCACTACCAGAAGATGGCTATGACTTAATGCAGGTGAGATTCTTGAGGAGATCTGCTGCTAAAAACTGATTCTCCTACATTTTGGATTTCTGTATTGGATTCTGTTGGACCTGTACTGTGGTGCTTTTTAACCTAACCTGGTAAGAAAATGAGCAGATTATTTGTGAGTTCTCAGGAATAGCTCATACCCCAAACAGTTCCTGTTCAGCAATAGAAGTCTCCAAAACATGTGATTACAGGCTTTCACAAATGTAACAATAAAGATGGGATTGTTTCGCTTGACTGTGTATTTTCCTCAGTGGCATAAGCACTGTGTTTTTAGGACTCTTCCAAACTACAGTACTCTGCAGTTACACCCTTCCAGTCTCTAAAGGACAAGACTAAACTATGTTTTCCATCAGATGATTGTTCCTGAACTCTTCTTTAAATAAGAATGCAGTAGTTGACACCCATTCAAATGGAGCAAACTTGGACAAAGTTCACTTTAGCTGAACTTAGCTGTACCTAGTGTGAGACTGTATTTCCTTATCTGGGCTTTAGCTGTCGAAGTGAACAAAATCACAGCCGAAATGGAGCTTGTGTATTTGAAACAGAGTGTAGGATGATACTGCCAGACCTGCCTTCTGACAGATGATAGTTCAAAGCTTTAAAGTGTGAAATAGCTATAAGCAGTGATTTGACTGATGGCAGGAGTGACTTAAATATGCAGCTGAGCTACCTACTGTTTTGTGTTGTTTCTGAAGACCTAATGTACAGGTCTTGTATGTTATACTTGTATTAAATGCATGTATCTTCTCTATAAACTGAATGAGAAAGAACTCTGCCAGGTAATGAATGATTTTTATGGTTAGTGGCTTGCCTTCTGAAACTCTAGAATCTGATACTATCCAGAAGGTATCCTAAAGGATAAGCTGCAGGAATACTTTGAACTCGGATAAACATACTTTGTCATATTACTAATAGACTTTCAAATACCATTATCATTCTATATATAGACCCCGGTGACTAAAGATCATCTGAAGGAGCTTTCTAAAAGGAAGTGATGAATGAAACTAAATGAAAGAAGTGATTCTTCTCCCTATTCTCTAAAAATTCGTATTGGCTAGACTGATTATTTTTATTTATTTTTTCCCCCTATACATTTCCCACAGCAGTGGCTACTGTCTTCTGAAATATGCTGAAGTAGAACCCATAATTCTCATGAGTTCTGAGGTCTTAAACATGCTTTTGCTTCTTTCCTCTGATCTCAATACTGTTTTTATTTAAGGAACTCTGTCCAGGTTTATTCTTTGGCAATGTGAGCACTTGCTGTGATGTTCATCAACTTCAGACTTTGAAAAACAACTTGCAGCTGCCTCTGCAGTTTCTCTCCAGGTATGCTAACAACTGGCAGAGCAACTAGAGCTTTTTAACATGAACATGTCTTAATATGCTTTCTTAAGTAGAGTGTAGAAAAGGTGCTAATTTTATTCTGAGGCTTATTGGAGCAAGCTCCTGGAGTGACTTCCTAATCTGTATCTGGAGGTTTTAATTTCATTAAACCACTTGCAGTCTGGATAGAGTTAGTTGGTAGAATAAACATTAGTTTGCATCAAGCTACTGTATTTATAATGAAGCCTTCAGAAGAGGGTGACATAAAGTACTTTTCAGTCTTGTTCTAACAGAAGCCATCCTGCTAGCAGCAGTTAAGTTTTTCCTTCAAGTTCTGCTTGTATGTGCTATTTGAGGTGGGAAATTTTGTTAGTGAATGGTGTTGATGGTACTGATAAGTATTACACAATTTTAAGCACCAGCTAATGTTGTACTGCTGATTAAGAACTTGCAGAATTTAAACATTTTATTTTGTCATTGGTAGCAGAATGTTTACGCTTGCTCTGTAGGTTAGATTGGATGTGTTGCATCTTTACCTTTTAGTCTGATTGCTGTTCATTGACTTTCTTACCCAGATGTCCATCCTGTTTTTACAACTTGATAAACCTCTTCTGTGAACTGACTTGCAGTCCAAATCAGTCTGACTTTCTGAATGTTACAAGCACCATACCTTATTATGATCCAATTTTAAAAGAGAACAAAACTAGTGTTACAGAGCTGCAGTACTTTATTGGAGACAGCTTTGCAAATGGTGAGTAAACAGCATGTTAATTTGTCTTGGCTTTTGTTAAGGTAACAAGACCAGTGCTTTCTTGAGATGAACTGGGAGGGGCAAACCATCTCTTTGACTATCACTTAAAGTCTGAGATATCAAATTGGTACTGGTAGTCTCCCTTAAAACAGCTGGAATGCTAGCTTCTGCCTGGGTAGGAGACATTGCAGTGACATTAATACCACTGTTTAGAAGACTCAGCTGAGACTGGACATCTATACAAATGTTTAAAAGCTGATAACCGTGATGACTTCAACTTCAGAAAAACAAAGTTGTTGACAAATATTGAATGTCCAAAGTCTACCTGATACTGAAACTATCTGGCAGGTATAATGGTCCAGTGCACTGGAATGGTTCTGTAAGAGGCACTCATTCCTCTTGAACTGGACTGTTCTAGTCCTTTAGGTCTTAAATTTTTTTCTAACAACAAATTCAAATTGCAACCCAAATTTATAGCAAGCTTGAAGCATTAATTCAGTCTTTGTACCCTTTGTGCAGTAACCTTTAATCAGGTTGAGACACTTGAAAGTCATATGTGGCCTAGAGGTCAAAACTACCTTAAATGTTTGTCATAACTTTCCCTGAAAGAACTTACTGTTTGAGATGCAACAGGTCTTAATATTAAAGTAAGTTCTAGCATAAAGCAGATTCAGGTGGCTTATTTGGAAGAAGATAGCTGTAACAAAGCATCACAACCTTGAATACTGTAAATAAAACTGAAAGCATTATTTAACATTCTTAATGTTTCTTCTTGAAATTGAGTCTATAATTATTGGAAGTACTCAAACAATAACATTGGTCTAATAAATCTTCTGTCTTAATACATTCTTCCTAGCAATGTATAATGCCTGCAAAGATGTGGAGGCTCCATCAAGTAATGTTAAAGCACTGGGGCTGCTATGTGGGAAGGACGTCAAAGATTGCAATGCAACCAACTGGATTGAGTACATGTTTAGTAAAGACAATGGGCAAACTCCTTTCAGCATTATTCCTATCTTTTCAGGTGAGAAACTGATCAGTTCTATCAAAGGCTGAAAAATCAGTATATTATAGCTAGTATACTCATTGCTGGGCAGCTGTTAACAAACCAGTATCTGCAGTTGAAGGCTTTCAAAGCAATGTGAGAAACTGATTATCTTTTCTGATATCTCCTTAGAAGTCACACTTTGCACTTGCTTTGTATGCAGCTTCTTGCTCTATAGATCACAAACTCATTAAGCAATGGACTGAGCATAGACAACTGGATAGCTTGCATTCTTTAGGGGAATCAGGGTGGTACCCTAATCCTTCAGGATTTCTTTGCAAAGTAATTGTTATCCATTTTTCAGTCTGAACAGATGAAG
Source organism: Loriculus beryllinus (assembly GCA_039877255.1). Lineage (NCBI taxonomy): Eukaryota > Metazoa > Chordata > Aves > Psittaciformes > Psittacidae > Loriculus > Loriculus beryllinus. The sequence continues at coordinate 11,593 of JBCJKH010034864.1, forward strand.
GGGGACATTGCTGGGATTATAGCAGTATGTCCTTACTAGTGTTACAGAGTGAAATGTTCTGAAACATGGCCAGACATTTAGTTAGTAGATAACTGTAAATAATTGGTACCTGCTGTGGAAACAGTAGTGGCTGATTCAGCTGCAAGACCAAGAAAAGCTGCCCTGTGTAGAGGGTAGGGCCTTTTGTATAAAGGCTTAACTAATTTAATTGAGAAGCTTTTGTTATGAAGGTTTAATTTTTTACATGGTATTGAATTGTCTCTGCAACTTGTGATTTGGCAGATGTTCCTGTCCATGGAATGAATCCTATGAACAATGCAACCAAAGGCTGTAATGAGTCTGTGGATGATTCGACAGCACCATGCAGCTGTCAGGACTGCTCCATTGTTTGTGGTCCAAAACCTCAACCCCCTCCATTGCCTGCTCCTTGGCTTTTATTTGGTTTGGATGCTGTGTATGTCATTATGTGGATCTCCTACATGGGATTTCTACTCATATTTTTTGCACTAGTTTTTGGAGTCTGGTGTTACAGGTAAAGCGTTCAGAATGCTTAGCTCTGACAGTCACTTGCCTTTTCCCTGAAAGCTTCCTTTGCCCAGGACACAATGCTTATGCCTCTATTTGTTTACTCAGCCAAAAGTCCTGTTCTGTGGTAGATACTTACAGGGAGTGTTCTAACACCTAAAAATCACATGGTAGAAAGTGAGTGTGGAAGTTGGTTTAGTTGATGCACAGCTCTCATAGAATCCCTAGCAATGGGATCAAATACACAAATCTACAACTTTTATAAGCAAGAGCATGCAGAAGTCTAGGGAAACACATATATCTGCTTCTTTTAACTGACATTAAGCCTCTGTAGTAAACAGTAAAGTCTCAGTTGAGCTTTGTCTCTTGTTGGATGATATGTATGAAGATACCACAGCACTGCCTTCTAGGAGCAGTGAGCTGCCTCTGTACTCAGTGTCAAACTTTGGAAGCTGTGGGGTTTTACAATGCTTAAGACAAGGTCAGTACGTGAATAAACTAATATCTTGGAGAACCCATATGACTAAAAATGCAGTCCTGTTCTCTTCCTCCACTCACTTGTTCCTTTAAGTTGGAACTTTCCTGTAATTGGAATGAGCTGAAAAATTCCAGTGATGGAAAAACCCGTTTGCCACATGCAGTTTCTTTAAAACCTCCATTACTTTTGGTTGTTGTTACATGTGCAAGAAAGTGTTTAACCTGGTCAGGAGATGTGGTTAAGGGGAAAAGAATCACTAAAAGTTTGACTTAAAGGTGAGATTGTTGTAACTCAGTTCAGGATCATTGGCAGCCAAATGCAATTGTAACATTGTTTTCTTGCAGACTAATACTTGTAACAAAACAATTGATGCCCTGATGCAGATTAAGTCTTGAGTACTTCTTAGTCTCCTGAAACAGCCAGACAAAAGCTGACCTTCCAGTAATTACAGCATTTTGTAAAGTAAGGGGCAGCAAGCTAGCTTCTGTGCTATGGGATACTTGCTAGTAAAGTGCACAAGTAGCTGTAGCTATAAATGATTTGTGGGTGTGCTAGCAATCCAGAGCAGTGGAAACTCACTAATATTTCTTAATAGAATTTTCCATAGGCTTCTGCTATCTAATATCTTGGATTATGGTGGTACTTTTCAATTTATTTTTAATATTGTTCTGCTATGACCAGGAACCTGAAATTGCTGTTTAATAAGAATTAAATCTGTGTGGAAAAGGATGGTGGGTAGAACAACCTTATGACGTGCTCAGCAGCCTTATTTTGGTAGGCAACATGCAGAGTTTACTACATGAAATAAGGATGAAATGTCTGGTTTATAGACCAAAGCATTCTGCCGCCACTGGATGGTTAATTAGCTTACTATGAGGGGGCTCTTGAACTTGGCTTCTGCTCTGGGTGTTGGGAATGAATATAAGCAATATAGGTCTGTTGTAAGTGTTCAGTGCTATAACTTGCTTATCTTCAGGACAGGAAGAAAGTGGATTCCTTTTTCCTTCCCCATTTCCTCAAGCTAAGTAGGTGTAACTTAAGCAGTTTGACTAATGAAATATATTTCTAACATAGAGAGCTCTTGCAAATTAAAGTGAAACTAATTGCAATTTAAAGATATTCTGTGTTGCTGATGCTACTGGCCTTCTAGATATGCATAAGGAATGTGTGCTTAATCCGAGCTGGAAAAGTTTGTTGAGATGGCTGATGTGGCTGTAGGTTGTTCTAAAGGAACATAAAGCTGGAGGGTGATGTTCTTGAATGGATGGGTGTAGAGGGAACATGAGATGCCTGTAAATTCTGGAGGAGTCAAATATCATGTTTATTACTAGCACTAGACTATTCTTACTGTACAAACCCCAAAAGATACCTTTCTGTGGGAATATGGTAATATGTGGGAATATGGCTTTTGTCTTGCAGGAGACGGCACTTTGTCTCAGAGTACACACCAATTGACAGCAATATAGTCTTTCCTGTGAACTCTCATCGTGACAATGGTATGTCCTGGATAAAAGTAATAGATTTATTAAAAGTCATTGTAAATGCATACCCTTCCTGTGGATGGGTTCTGTAATTTTAGCTTTGTTAGGTCATATAATCCGTTCTTATAGGGCTTTATTTCAGGTTTTCTGGACAGTACTTTCTTTTTAGAGTAGAACTTAACCCTGTTTTGCTGGATGCTGAAAGCCCTGGGTGCACAGTTTATAAATTTAGCTATGCTAATAGGGAGTTCTGGAGGGTTTTGTAGCTGGGGTGGGGGTGTGGGCAGCATGATGCTAATGCAGTCTGATCATGTTCTGACCCATCTGTATCTGTTCAAAGCATATCATGAGAGAGCTGTAGTTTGTGTAGCAGCTGAGGTAGCTCATTTTGATGCAGATGTACCTCTT
>JBCJKH010034864.1:15690-28168 GCA_039877255.1 Loriculus beryllinus
TGTAGGGTCTGACAACCTGTCAAGCTACCCGGGAGTGAGAAACTACCAGTGAATTTAACTGCAGAATATGCTCTGAAAGATTGTATCGCCTTGTTAATGCATCCCAAGTTTGGAAGAATTGATAAAGAAAATGTGAATCTTGTTACTTACATTGCACATTTTTCTTTAAATCTCAACATTTTACTTTTTAAAGAGAAACAAAGACTTCTTCTGTGGAAGAGAAAAAAAAGACTTATTTGGTTGTGGAGAAACTCACAGCAGTCTCATGGTGTAGACGTGGCATGTATCTGTTCAAGATCTACCAGATGACAAGTGGAGAGAAGTAGCTGGAGTTCTCTAGAAGTTAGTAGGATGGTCTTTAACATGTAACATTGGTATTTTAAGTCACAAAGTACACACTGATAATTTCCTATACCCTGTAAGTAAGCTGTTCTTTACACAAGAAGACAAAGAAACAAGTAATGCACAAAACCTACCATCTTTATGAAGAAAAAATGTTTTCACATCTTTCAGCTGTGTCTTTCAGATGTGCTATGGACAGCAGTGTTACTTCAGGTTAAAAGTACACCTGCAACTTTGTATTTACATTTCACATCCATTTAGCAAAGTATGTCCCCTCAACAACTTCACACTCAGCTCTGTTTTATAATTCAGTTGTCTATAATGTTTTAGAAATCTTACTGCAGCAAACAGAAACCATCAATCTTTTCACAAAAACTTCGTTAAGTAGATGAACTGAACTTTGAACTTACTTGAAAGGCAGAATTTTTTCCCTGGTATTTTTAAAATAAATAAACTAAAAAGCTATAAACTCTATACGATATGTGACCCTGTGAAGACAGATAGAATAACTTTCTATTTTATGGCATTTACTTTGAAAATCTGATTAAGATAGATGTCTCTAGTTTGTAATTCTTCAATGTCATGTTGTCAGAGTTCCCATCAGCAAGATGCTTTAAAGGCTTTCCGTTAATATTGCATGCCAGAACTGAAATTACATCCTTTGTCGTTTAGTTCTTAATGGTGCAAGTGATATCTATCAAGTAGTGTTTTATGAAGCATGTGTGATTTTTATTACAGGCTGTTTTCACAAATCTTCTTCAGGTTTCATAAAGACTGTTCATGGTTCACAACAAATATGCCCTGCATTTAGAATCATGCCAATTCTCAAATGCAAAATAAAACCTTGATTTTTCAGTGAGGTTTATCAGTAGAACAAAACCTCTTCCCTAATCATCTTAATTAGCAATGCAAAAATATTACTGTAAGCCTCTCAATTCTGCATGAGAACTACATAGTAAAAAACCTCAAACAACAACAACAAATATAATCATGTATTACTTTCACAAGCAATAGGATATGTCTGCCAAGTCTTGTAAGTGCCTTAATTTTTAAAATGGAGGTGACACACAGATTAAATAAGAAGATACATTCCCTCATAATCCAAGTACAACAGAGATTTTAATTTGAAGCATCTCTTTTTGTAAAACAAGATGCATATAGCTAAAACTTCTTCAATTTACTGGAAACCACACAGTTAGGAGCAGTTGAGAGGGAACCTTAGGGTTGATTATCTTTTGGTCAAGCTGCTGTTTAAACAAAAACGTGCAAAGTCAGTAAAACCAAAGTCTTAGAGGACACATGAACAGAACATATTTTTCAAATATTTTTTTGAGCAAAGACATAAAAAGCTTTCTCTTGATACCTAATAGAGTAAAGCAAGTACTCTGCGGGAAGAAATACTGCCCATTGAGAAGAAAGCAGGTATTTCTTCCACAGATGGTGGTGAAAGGGAAAATCGGAGGATTTACTTCTGAAAGGTTTATTAAATGTTGTTTCCACTCTCTGTTGTTCACTGTGGGAACTGAACCAGCTCACTTTTAAAACATTTTTTCCATTAGCTGGAATCGATTCTCAAAGCATTCCAACCTATCCACCTCCAGCCTGCAACTGCTCCATTAACCCCTTCAATACATATGTAACATGCAGTCAATATTATGTCAGGCAAAATCTGTTAATTTTAAATATCATACAGTGATACACGTCTTCTTGTCCATGGTACCATGTAAGACGCTGGCTAACAGAAGGTAGTTACAAAAGTGTATGTGGTGAAAGAGCTCAGGCTGGGAGAACCAATTCACCTGGGTCAAGGAAAACCAATGATTATGCTGTCATCCACAAGGCAGATATTTTAAGAAACAAAGTGGACTGAAACTCTACAGGTTTTCAACTGAGTTGAGGATGGCTTAATCACTTTATGAAACCTGAAACAGAGATAAATATTTCAGCTTCAGTGAAAAAAGCTATAACAAAATTAGTTCCTCAAACAACCTTCCTAATAGTGGCCTTTTTATCCCCAGAGGGATTTAAAAAGAAAGATGAAAAAAGAAAAGTACAGAAACACTGCTAAAGGAAATTGAAATTTAACCTGCTGGCATAACATAAGTAAGATCTTGCTTTTCAAGAAAAAGAAATAAAAAGGATAACATAAAATGCACGATGGCAACTATGCACACAGATCGAACTGGAAGAACAGTGTACCTAAAATCCCGCTGTCATATTACATGGACACCATCTCCTTCCACCCCAGGCTAACCCACACAGTAGTTAACAGGGACACTAACAGATATAATTTCTATTCTCTTTTTTAGGACCTGAGGTCTGTGAAACCAAAAAACCTCTCCAATGGTAAAATGTCACTCACTTATTTCCAACAATTTACTTGGAGATCAAACTGGGAAAAGTTGCTCTCACACAGTGAGAAATGACAAAAGCTTGCTCCCTTGAGACACAGAAATGACATTCAGCTTACATTATGCAGACATCAAAATACAATACTGCAACCTTTAGTGGTGTGCTACTGGCCTGGATTCCCCACAGTGGGATTCAGATATTTTGCAAGATTGTGGGCTCAGGTTTTTTTCCCTGGGGGATAGCACTCTCCCAAAGCAATAACCCCTGGAGTGGGGAAGCAGCAAGCCGACAAGCTTCACTTAAAGTCACACTTGTTTCTATTCAGAAGAGACTTTTCTGCACCTTAATAAAACATTATCTTTCTTCCTTGCTTAGAGTCACAAGTGAGAAAGTTATGCAGTTATTGCTAGCTTTAGATAATCTTCTTTGCTGATAACTTATGGAAATGAGTGGAGAAAAACATTCTTAGTTCACAAATTGAAGGCTAGCTTTTTTAACTAGAGAATTCATTGGTTTTCATTGAAAATTCACAGCTTTTCGTTGAAAGAAAACAAAACATGAAACAAAAATGGAGAAGTCTGACTGAAAGACTTTGTAGGGGGAGGAAAACATTCAGCTATCCAAAATGCTGACAGTAGACAAAAATTAATATGAAAAGTCTTTGAGTACATAGTCAAAAACAGTCTGCAAAACACAGGTAAAATGATGTGAAATATCCCACCTCCTGCTTTGCTCATGCAGCACCTTCTGTTTATTCCAGATACAGACAGACACTTAATTTTGACTGCAAAAACTGTGATTTACAAATAAATGTTATTTAAAAAAAAGTAGCATGCTTCAGCTGTAAGCTGAATAAGTTCAATAATCCTGATTCAGGCAAAATGACAGTGTGTAATATACGTAATCATTTCATACCACATGTTTAACTGGAGTGTGGTATGGACTGCGAAGTTTGATGTATGACTTCTTAATAGATTTCCTAGCATTTTCAAGTGTTAGATAATTTTGGTTTCTATCAAAAATCATTAATCCAAAGTGAGCTACAACTGTATGGATTTTTTTTTTGTCTTCTGATTTTATTTCTTAACACTTCCAAGAAAAGCAATTTACCAAAGCTATTCACTTTAGAAGCACAGATATTCCCATATAGCTTAACCCCCTCCTCAAACTCTCAAAACCTTCAACCTGGAAAAATACACTTGCAAGTCATGATTACACAATGCTTACAGCTGACACAATCAGTGCTGCAAAAAACTACCTTTCTTCCCAATAAATAAAATAGCATCTAAAGGCTCTTTTACTACTTATTAAACCTGACTTCTACTGACATACATGTGACATTCATGAAGAAGGAGCAAAGCACTAGATTTCCTCAACTCCAAGAGCCAGGGGGAAAATTCTTCACTAATTAAATGAAGTGAATTTTTGTCATGGACTTGTTAAGGTTAATGGCACCACTTGAACATTTTGTAAACTTACAAATCCAAAGTATTCTGAAAGGCTCCCAAATTAATTCATTATAAGCATGCTCAGCCTTGTCTAGGAACAGCAGGCCACACTAATAAAATCTGTGAAAGATAAGCTAAGAATGGGAAAACACTACACAAAACTTCTAAGCACAAATAGGTGAGTTTTTTTCATCAGATTTGAAAGAACTCAGATAAGACGGATTCATGTTTTACTTTGGAGGAAATGAAAAAGGAACAGGGGCAGCGAGACAAAAAGAAAACCATGCGGGAAAAAGTGGTAGAAAAGAGGTTGAACGAATAATAGCCAGAGGAGATGCAAAAGTGGACAGCTAAGAGAAAAAAAATCTAAGAAAAATGAGAGAGAATATACTATTTTATTACAAAATCCTAATAACCAAACTTTTATGAAATACATGGAAGTAAGATGCTTACTTCACAGTCTTGACTTTTGAAAAAGGAGTTTAATCCTGGCTTCTAGACTTAAAGGCAGCTTGGGCCTCAGAGAAAGAGAGAAACAAAGCAGTAGGTCACCAGATGAATTTTTGTCCCCAGATCAATTTATCTGTTATCAATTACATGGAATAGCCATATTATGAAAGACAGGAAAAGAAGAGGGAACCAAGCTTCCGAAATAGCTTTTAAATACTTTTTTCTTCTAACTGTGTCAGGGAAGAGAAACGTGGGGGGGGCCTCCAAAAGAGCAAACTGAGGAACTATTGTTCTCTAATGACTTTAAATAAGCTTTTTAGGCTTACGTGTGAATTAGAATTTTGTTCTTCCTTCTCATGTTTAAAAAAAATTCCACAAAACCCTCTTGATTTTAGTAAGATATTATTCTATTGTAATGACAATCAAGTCTAGTTAGGTATCAATCAAAAGAACAATTCCATTGCAGAAGATTTCTTAAAAGATGTTCTGGGTTTCCACTACTGCTGCTTCCCTTTTCAGAAAGAAGACAGAGTCATTAACCCTCAAATCAAACATAAACTTCAAATTGCTAGAGTTGAAACAAAAAACTACCTTTCAGTCTGACTGCCTCAGTTCATTTAACTTTACCACAAAACCCTCCCATATCTAGCACAGCAGTTGAAGAAAAGCTATGATCATTTCAGAGGTATCAGCGGACATAGAGAATGATTTAATTAAGCATTTGTATGTGTTCACTATTCTGCAGCTTCAACAGACTGTAATATAATTAATGGTAATAATTATGTCCGATGACAAACAACAAGTTAAGGGGTAAATTCCAGAAGTATTATTTAAATATAAAATTTGCATATAAAATTTGTGTATAAAACACAGCAAACTGTGAAAATCAGTCTTATATTTAAATTCCAGAAACATTTTCATAAGTGACTGTGGACTTTGCCTTTTCCTGTATCTATTTTCATTGTCATAGTTGGGTTGCTACTCCAAAGCTGTTTCCACCAGGTGATCTTTCACTTCAATTTCCAGCTAAACTTCACAGCATGTCACCTGAACCAAGCTCTTTAAAAAAACATGGCTGATTCATGTCATAGTAAGCTCTTCCTTTTAATAACACTGCTGTAGTTCTAAGGCAGACACTGACAGAACAGGTAAAAGGTAGAGAAATCACAGTTCACAACTACACTCTTTGATTTAAGTAACCAACTAGATACCATACACATAAGGACACTAAAAGTGCAGAGCTAAAATAAATGTTTTTGAAACAATAGCAAAAATACACAAATAAGCACAAAGTATATCACCACCGTGGTGCAGTGAAAAGTGATGAAATCTCCCATATACTGTTAGCAAATGAAAAGTTGAATTCCATGATGCCGCTGCCTTCCAGGCAATTGCAACAGCGAAAGAGATGTTACTGCTTATTCTGGGGTAACAAAGGCTAAATAAAATGATTCATTATGATCTTGTGCCTTTCTGGCAGAATTACAAATTCTACATACTATTTAGCTCTTCAAAAATATTGATCTGGAACCTCCTAATAGTAATCTAATTTCTACATAACCACAATTAGAGTTTCAAATGATTTAATGTGCAGAAAGTGTGTAAACTCCCTTTATACCTAACAGCTGTCTCTTTACCAGTAACAGATTTGGCAAAAGTGATTCTTGGTGGCTGGAAGAGCACTTACAGAGACAGCTTGCTCACCCTGTAACACTGCTGATTTATAAATCAAGCTATGCCCCAGTCAAGTGGGACAAGATCTTACATGAACACAGAGGCAGAGAAGATCTGAATGGCTGGGGTCTCTGGAAACCTGCTGCCTTCCACTTGTGGGGAAACTCCCCTTCATTTCTAGCATAATCACGGCCTCTCTGCCTCAACACATTTCCCTGGTCGTCTTCTGGGTAAACTATCACATGGGAAATTGCCTTTCTTTCTGTATTTTGCTGTAACCTCAATGCTGGTGACAAGTAACGGGTGAGTGGGAGTGGTATGTGCTTGTGAGGGAAGCAGATGGTCTCAGGCTAAGAACTCTGCTATTCACCATACTTTTGTAACTACTACTGGGGGCTAAAAAGAAACATTTCAGAAGGGAGAATTGTCTTGTGGTAAGACTGCAGCAGAGTAAGTCAGGAAATAGCTTTTTCTTATTCCTGGCACAGCCAGTGCTTATGGTGTGATCACAAGTGAGTGAGAAGCTTTGTCCATCCAGTGGTCTTGGTGGCAAAGCTGGTTAATGATAATCTGCCAAGGCACAGGGAGCTGCAGGAATAAGTATTTTGGCCCAACAGCTCTTTGCGGCTCTTGAAATGAAAGATGTTCTCTGAGTGAAATCTGAACAGATATGGCAGAGGTGAGAAAAGGTCCTTTGCTCTCAGACTGAATTTACAATGGAGAGCACAGACCAACACGGCTGCGGAGAGGAAGAGGAAGGGTATAATTTGCATGCTGCTGAGGGATGGCCCCACACGGCTGCCAAAGTGGGGAATTGGAGGGGGTTATTACCATTTAAATCTGGTCAAATTACCAGAATTTTTTCTGATATGGGTCAAGTGTCTATCACTTTTCCACAGAGAGGGTCTGTTGATGAGAAAGCACATGGCAACCCATCCTGCTTGCTCCTTGGAGCCCCATTTTCCTGACTCTGTGCAGGTGTAAGTGTGAAAATTTCAAACGCACATCCTTCCTAAGGTGCGAGGTTTCACAGATTACATGTGGCATTGCAGGCTAACGTTCTGTCTTCCACAATAATGAACCAGTGTCACAAACAAGGTAACATGTTCAGCAAAAGCTACTGGTAGCTTTGTAGTCTCAGATGAATTACATCTATTAGATAGATTCACACTCTGGAAATAAACATCTAAAGAAAATAAATACAAACAAACAACTATGACTTTCAGGTAATAAACTGCAAAGATTATTTCAGAAGCAAATGCTTTTAGAAGCTACAAACATGACAATTAGTAGCATTTCTGGAAGCTGAAAGTCTAAATAGCTGTCAGCAACTCCACTAGCAAGTGTAAGTTATTTACAACAGCAAGCAGACAGATTATCAAGATAACAGAAGCACTGATTAATTGTGTAGCCTAAACTGGCAATAAAAACAGTGTAAAGCCCTGTATGTGTGAATGTTTATTTTTAAATAGGTACATTTTGGTTCCAAGTTTACTTCTTTTAGTTGTTATCATTTAATAATAATCCTTCTAACAAACTGCTCTTTTTATTTTTTAGAACCTCGAAATGTAAAAACCTGACTTTGTAATAGCCTCAAAAAGACTTTTCAAATTTCTAAATACCAAGGAGATACTTAGCAGAGGCTAAGACCTATTTTAAAGTTTTCTGCACCATTTACAAAATAAGATGCTTGCACTGCAATAATTTTCCATAACCACACAAACTTCAAGCCTAGATTAAAAGAGATTTTATAGGTTTCAGTAAAGTTTGGGTGAGGAACTTTAATTAATTTTGGCAAGTATGAACTTCTTCATGGCATGTTACATGTATTATATGCTCTTCTTTAGGGAAAAATGAAAAATCTGAAGAATTTTCACATTCAGCAATTTATATTCAGTACCGTTTCCAACTTCTCAAAAATGCAAACAATAATTTATCTTTGAAATACCTACCCAGTGTGCTGGTTTTGGCTGTGTGGAGTCCCACATGACAAGTCAAAGAAACTGCTGAAGGAGAAGGTGAATTGTTTGCAGATGTGAAAGCCATCCAGCTGGCTTTAGATATTGCGGAACAAGAGGAATGGCTAGTACTTTATCTCTGTATGACTCATGGATGGTGGCAAATGCCCTGTGTGAGTGGCTGCAGTCATGGAAGCAGAGCAACTAGCAGCACAGAGCTAAACCCATATGGGCTGCTGAATTATGGCAAGATATTGGTGCTCAGTTAGAGAACCTGGTTGTAACAGTACGTCACTGGGTCACTGAAGAATATTGAAACAGTGTACAGGTGGACCAGACTGCCAGAACTGAACTGGCTCAGGTGGATCTGGAATGTAAGCATTAGCTATTCATAATTCGATGGGCCCACGATACATCAAGATATTTAAAGAACTGATGCAACATACAAATGAGCTTGTGATTGAGGGGTGGACTTGACTATTGATGCCATTGCACAGCTTATCCACGAATGTCAAACATCCATGATAATCAAACTAAACAACTAAAGCCTTTTTGGCATAAAGGACTGCGGATGAGATATCAATACTGAGAGGAGGCTGGGCAGACTGATAACATCATACTACCATGAACCTGCCATGGAAAGCACCATGTGCTTACAGTGGTGGAAGGGACTTCTGGATGTTTGGAAACATACTCTGTGCCCTATATCACTGCCCAGGACATTATCTTAAGCCTTGATAAAGCAAATTTTATGGTGACACAGCACACCTGAGAGAACCGAGTCATTCAATAGGACTAATCTCTGAAACAATCTCATAAACACCTGGGGCAAAGAGCGTGGCACTGACTGGCTATATCACAAACCCTACCATGCATCAGCCTCTGGGAAAATGGAATGGTACAACGGACTGTTAGAAACTACACTGAGAGCAATAGGTGATGGAACATCCAAGTACTAGGATACACATTTGGCAAAATTATTATTATTGCTGTTATTATTATTGGTTTTGTTATTATTATTATATTTTATTTCAATTATTAAACTATTCTTATTTCAATGCATGAATTTTTTCACTTCTACCCTTCTAATATCTTCCCCCCATCCCACTGGGGAAGGGAGTGAATAAGCAGCTGTGTGGTGCTTAGCTGCCAGTGGGGGTTAAACCACGACACTCAGCTGTCAACCAGACATCAATATGCTGGAAGTCTAGACACAAGAAGAAACTTAAGCCCTCATCCCATGAAAAGCAATGGATATACTTGTTCTGGAACCCAGCTGGCTGTGGTTGCTGGCATGCAAAAAGTCTACCCTTGGCCAACAGACAGCTACACAGATGAGCCTGGTTTTGACTAGCTCTGACAGTGTCACTCAGATAGGAAAGTACACAAAAGGAAAGCATTTGCACTGCCCTTGGGCCCCATGCTTCATTCAAGCTCAGGGACCTGACATAAATCTTCGTCACTGTTTCTTTCCAGTAGGACCCTTGTAGCTTCTGTAAGTAAATGCCAGTTGATTATTGCTTATCATGTCTCCAAAACATCAAGTTGCAGAAAAACATCACGTCTGCCAGAGGCATGATTCCTGCTTTATAGCTGTTTATATTCAAACCTCATCCAAATGTAGGCTGTGGGGGCACTACTGAATATTCCACATGCTATGAGAATACAGAAGAAAATCATTTGGGCCATCAAAATAAGTGATTCATATACTGAAGTGAGAGATGATGCTAGCTCTTCTCTAGAAAATCCCAAGAAAGAAAATTGATGACTGATGTGCAAGTCTGTTTTTTCTGTAAGTTATATGTACAGCTAATCTTGTGTCAGTTTTCACTGTACCAGCTGATCAACTCATCAGGTTTGTGTACATTGGGATGTGTGAATGCCCCCTACTTGGTAAACTCTCCAGGTATTCAAAGTTGCATTTTCACTTGGCACAGACTTTTGCTGAAGATAAGTAAAGATGCTAGATGTACTCCCTCCCCCTAGAGCTAGTGCTTGGGTGTTTAATGGCCAGGGCTTTTGGTAACACCAGTACCCTCAATGATCTTTTTAACAGTTTCCTCTTCCTGATAAAACCATAATTCTGGTTACTGGTACACATGCCGTGAAAGCCAATCCCAGTTGACATGTGTCTCTTCTAGATAAGAAGCACCTTTCACAGAGCAGATAGGAGTATTTTGAGTTGTCTTTGGATTTGTGCACACAGAACAAAAGGGAATGGCAGACTAACTTCTATGCGGATGAGCGTTTCCTCACTCACAGAAAATATTGTCAGTGTCTATCAATTAGTTACTTAAGGCTACGCCATTAAGTACTGAGCTTAATCATATCCACCATTCTTCTGCTGTATTTACTTACCTTTTTTGGTGGGGACAGGGAAAGATGTGCACAAAGTCCCATTACTGAGCAAGTAAAAATTTATTTGAAAAGCAAACCTCAAGAAAGAATATTCAAGGAAGCTACTAGGTTTAGTCTTATGACTGTGAGAAGGTCCCTCTTGAACCATGATTTCTTTTGCCTTTACACAGGGACACACAAGGTGCATGTGGCTCTAGGAAAGGTATTTACTTTTACAGATTAAAATAACAATTTGTATTATCTGATATTTGCAGCACTTTTACAGCTCTTAGAATATGAATACTTTCTACTATACTGTAGGTACATGTGCATATGCATAAAAAATTACTGTTAATAAAAATATAAATATTTGTCAGAAGAAGTACATTTAAATATTACTTTATGAATATCTACTATACTTGTGACATGTCCTTGCTGTTCACTAGAACTGAAGTGAGAAGTTACTGTGTCTGATATTGCCTGTGACAACTGACATCTCCCTAGGGATAAGGGTGCTAAGCTTTCTTAAAACCACTTACTCTTGCTACCAAAACTGAGCAATTACAGCTACGTCTCACACTTTGTCTTTTAAGGATGTGGCATGTTTATTACTTGCAAGAGGAAAATGACTCCTGCAATGATGTTTTAAACTCACTAGGCTCAGACAAAAAACAAAGTGCTGCCTATAAATGACAAAGTTAAATTTGTATACAGCTTCTATCTCCATAGCATGCGAGCACCAAAAGCTCCAGGCAGAAAGTACTGTTTTCCTGCTCTTTCTCTTAGCAGGACAGAGATACTACGGAAATTCCAATCAACAGCTTGAAAAAGTTTCCACAAACATTCTGCTTCTGTACTAACAACCACTGGCTATTGACCTAGAAGTTACTATTTAAAATTCAATTATAAGGTGTAATGGTAAGCTGCAATCTTCAGAACTACAAGATTGACAGCCTGTTTTAACTTGCAACTTGTAAAACTATACACTCAGTCCTGCTTTGCACATGCCTAACATGTAAATGCAAAATTTACAGTGGCTTGGAAAAAGACTTCAGAACACTAAGAACAAGCCCAAAACTTCAATAACCAACTATGTGCATAAGCGTAATTGGGAAATTGGTCTTCAGCTGCAAAACAGAAATGTAACATTGAATGCATAAAGCTGTCCAATAAAATATATTCATTGCATCAAATGAAGGATATGATAATTACAAGTACTTTCCATAAATCTGAAAAGTAACGTAATAGAAAATAAACAGCCAATAAAATATGAACAATTTGGAAAAAAACCCCTCAAGCTATTACTTCTGAAATACAAAATTATATTGGTCTCATTAATCAGTTCAGAGTGTTGTATTAATGAATGGAAATGACTTCCTTGTAAGGTGTTTCTTTTACAGGGTAGTTTCTGCTGTAGAGTCAGTGTGCCTCCTTTCTACATAACTGAACAAGAAAACAGCAAAAGATCTGTAACTAAAAAACTTAAAGGGGTATATGAATTTGAAGGATTATAATGCTCAATGTAAACGCCACTATTTGGTTTTCTGTTTTTCACTTTTCTTCATTTCTTTATCTGATCTTAATATACACTGGGTAATTTGCAGTATTCTGTTACATAGTATCATATTGCACCTTACATGCAATAACGACATACTGAACATATGGTTGAGAAATATGATTGAGAAATTCCTAAGACTGATAAACAGATAATATAATCACATGCAGAATTCTCACAAGTTTCTAAAATATGACAGGAGGTGGGAAAAAAAAGGTTATTTTCCTTGTGCTTTAAGAAAAGCAACTTAAATATTCCTTGTTCCAATCCTGGCTTTTTGCTTCATTTCTTTTTTTTTTTTTTTTTTTTTTTTTTTTTTTTTTTTTTTTTTTTTTTTTTTTTTTTTTTTTTTTCGGGGGGGG
>JBCJKH010034865.1:0-10524 GCA_039877255.1 Loriculus beryllinus
GTAATGCTGTTGCTAGCAGCATTGTCCACAAAACTGGCATAAAACACCCTTTTGATGTTAACTGCTTGCATGTTGGCTCTGCTGCATCTTTTCTGCATCTTTCTGTTGGCAGTTTGTTAGTTGTCAGTTTAGAAACTTAGGCCATGAATAAGATTAGTGTGAACTGTGTGTTCAGTTGCCTAAGTAGGCATCTGATGCCATTTTTGATGCTCTACAGTACATAAGACATGTATGTCTGGCAGATGTGATATGCCCTCTTAAGTGGCACGTGGCAGCAGGTGGGATGTGCTGACTTATCTCTAATGGCACTGGCCTGTCATTAGGCACAGGTTTTCATTTTATTTTGTTGTGTCTGCTTGAAAGTAAGTGGATTCTGTTTGGATGGAAACTTAAATACCTGCCATGCCTGTAGTCACTTCTGTGTAGACACAAAAATGTAGGCGTCTTACTCTCATCCTTATTTGTACATGTAGGATCTGATTTGAAAAGTTAACATTTTGGTTAACTGTGAAAGGCAAGCAGGAAAAGAGTATGAAGCATGCTCTCTAGGGCAAGTGGACAATTCTGATAAAGTGGGGGTTTAGACATCCCTCCTGGATGCTCTTACTCAAACACGTAAACAGACTTAAGGGTGACATGTAGTTCTGTGAGCAGCTGGGCCTCGTTCCCCATGAACAAGTCTTGTGGTTGAATTACTACATATATTCTAGAATGCCAAGAAAATATTGCACTAACTAAATACTTATAGGGCTTTTGCAGAACTGCCTATTTCATTAAACTTTTAAGAATATAAACCCTTAAAAACTTCCGTGGTTGTGCAAAGTTTTATTACATTTTGTCCGGTGGCTTAAAACGTCATTGTGTAGGGAGAAAAGGGGGAAGAAACCAATCAGCTGTCAGCATAAACCTCATTTTCTTGCCAAACTGGGATAAAAATATCAAGCTGAAAACCTAAGTTATGAGGAAAATCTGTGCTGCACAGATATGCAAGAATGGAGAGTGCTAAAATGGCTTCAGTATCACAGTCCTGAAATGGCTGAGTCCCATACGTCTGATGAGCATCAGTGTGGGCAAAGGGGTCGTCTTCTTCCTTGGAAGGGAAAATGGTAGAGAATTGTACTGTACTTCTGAACCCTTTAGTCTGGAGGGGAGGCTTAAGAAAAAGAACCTAGTTTCCTAGGCTACTTCTTTACTAGCAAATTAAACCTGATCCGGTTTACACATATTCGCGTGTGTTAAGTGTATCTGTGCTAGTAAATTGACAGAAGGCTGCTCGGCACGCTCTTGGTCTTCTGCCCGCTAGCGTCACTTTTCCTGGTGGTTTGGGAGTTGGGGTACTCCAAGGCTTATCTCCAGAAGGCAATCTGAATGCAGCCACCTTACTTTGAAGGAGAGTAGAGATTCTAGCATAGATGCAGGTTATATCATGTTGTTTGGCTTCAGTGCTCAAAAACATGCCTGTGCAAGTTTAATGCACTAGTACTGGTGTCATTGCAAGATGTAGTTTAAAATGAAGGCATTGTCGTTGCATAGGGGAAGCATCCTCTTTCCTCTGTTTGCCTCTGTTCTGGCCACACGATTTCACTACTCACTGTATCCCTCCATGAGAAAAACAGATAAATTTCTGCTATGTTTTCAAATGCAAGTGGCTCCTGGGAGGACCTGACAGTCAAGAAAGAGGATCCAAGGGAGTATGGGGAAGCTGGGAACAAAGAAGGAAGATGACAAACCCTGACAGGTAAAAAGAAGAGCAAGAGAGGAGGGAAGTAGGGAGAAGACTTTTGCTTTTGGTGACCAGGAGCCATTAGATGAACTCAGCTGTGTATATAATTTTGAAAAATGCATTTAATGAAAGCTTAAATTCACAACGAGCACATTGTCATTACACAAGTAAAGTTGTTTTTTATTTTGGACTGATGTAAGGATTCAAGTAGATTTTCATCTTCATTTATTTATATTTTAATGGAGTGAAGCCATCCTGACACTTTAGCTAGGGTTTTATTACCAAATTCATAGCAAAAGAGATAAATGCATTGCTGTATACTAATTTCATGGTTTGCTGCATGTTTTTATTATCACAGAAACATTAAGTGATATGTAGTCTAACTTAATTCTGTGAATGAATAGTTTTGTAGAAGAAGTAAATTGATAACATTTCTTCCCTCTGGCTTTCAAGAGATGACTTGCTGGGTGGTGCAGAGCCCTGCTGAAGTTAATGATGCCTCAGGCAGGGAAGAGGGTCTGCCTAATTGGATCTGTCTGAAATAAGTAGTGTCTTCTAGACATGCGTAGAAGAAGTGGCTAAAGGAACACTAAAAAAAGCAATAAACCGAAAAGATGTATATACATCCTTCAGAATGGAAATAAGTAAGATTGCATGAAGGTTCAGTAAGGAGCTAGCTTTAATATAGCCTGCTATATTAGCACACTTGTTACCCAATTTGCTGTACAAAACAGGATGCATGGAAGCATAACTGTGGGTTTGCAGTTTCCAAACTCATGGAGTGTGGTCATTATTGAGACTCCTCAGAATCTGTTTTGGGTGGAGGATTTGGGGAACTTGCTCTGGCCTTAGTCTGAGTTTAGCCTCATCTGTTTCACACAAATTTGGTACAAAGTTTGTGTCTCCCTAATGTGATGTTAGCATCCCAGAGCATGTTTGGGAGTCTCCAAATTTGAAAAAAACCTTCTACAATGTAGTTTTGAAGTACATAATTCTGGAGAAGTGTCCTTATTTTTGTAACTAAAAATGTTCTTTTTCTCTATGTGTATAGTTGTATATATTGCTATGGGCTCTTTCAAGTTGGAATTTCATGTTGTGTTAGTACAGGAATACTGTTCCTTCTCATTGTGGATCACATTCAGAAGTACCCGTAAGAGTAAGTTTGAGGAATATTTTTCTATTCTGTGAATGAAATACCCTGTATTCCACATGAAGGCAAGCATGGGATCCTTCTAGCATGTTTTCACGCAGCCTGTGAAGTTTCCACGTGAACCTGTGTGGGAACTCTGCTGAGCCCTGTATGTGCCACTTTGTTATCGTTATGTAGCAGTAAAGCCCAGAACCCTTTGCTATGCTATGAAAATGCACATTTTTCCAGATCCATGCATATGAACCCTTGGAATGAGGAGCACCCCTTTACTGGTTCTCTTTAATAGCTTCACATGCAGATATGCACTGACCTATGCAAGAATGCAATGAAACAGAAACAAACCCAACCACAAAATCCAGACTCTGGATGTCTTTAGTGACTTACTGTAGCACTGCATACGAGCTCACCATCCAGAAAAAAGGTCAACAAACTGGTTTTGAAGTGACAGGCCAAGTAAATTTGTCTCACCCTCTTCATTTTACTGATGCATTGCGTGGAGGTCCAGAAGCCGCGTTAGAGAGCTGTAAGCCTTCATCAGAGCATTTGTTTGGTTGCCTAACATCTGTGGATTGTTAAGATATTGTGCAGACCTGCTTTAGTTTAGATTAGTTTGGACCTCATCCCAGTGTATTCAATCAGGATATAATTCCTGCATGCTGCTATATTGCTTGCTCCATGTATTTCTCTAAAACTGTTTTTCAGTATACAGTTTTGTCACTGAAACTCTTCTGTCACCTCAAGTTTTGGTTGTTTTCTTGTTTGCATTTTTTTTCCTTTTAAAGAAAAGCTTTTATCATTTTTCTTTTTGGACCAAACATATCTCAAAGCAAACACAGCATTTGTTAAGTCCTGAAGAGATTCCTAAACAGGGATGGTAGCGTAGCTGCTATGTGAGTATAATGCAGATTTCATATATATGTGTAAGCTGTGGTGATTGGTATATACTGTGTCCAAATTGAAGTGTTTAAAGACAGCTGTAAGGAAATGGTTTTGTATTTACATGTCTACTATTTCTTCTTTCTGTAGTCTGTATTTTTCTGTGTATATTTGTGCATTAGCTATTCCTATGTGTTTAGATCTCAGGATATTTTGCATTAAATAAATTATAATATCAAAGGTGATTATGTAAATTAATTGAAATTTATTGAAATTTATTACATACTTTATTACATATTTTAAATGATCAAATGCATTAAATCATAAATGAAGTCTGTTGCCATTTTTGCACATTTGAATGTGCTTAGATACATACACATGTAATTTAATTAGAATGTTTGCATTTTACTTTAGTATTCCTTTTACTTTAGTATCCTTCCTTTAAGCAAACTCTATTTGATTTATTTTTATAATTAACACTTTTTTCAGCCTTCTCCATGAGCTGAGAAAATAGAGGCAGTGACATATTTTTCATTAATGGCTTTGGTTTGTAGCACTGACATAGATTTTATATACAAACACATGTGCACGCACACTCCCACAGTCTAATGAGTTAACAATTGTGTCAGCATCTATAAAGGCATTTAAAAATGTGGGTTTTTTTTCCTATTAATCTCGCTGGTTTTTTTTAATACCTGTGGTACTGATAGCAGATAGACCAAAAATCTATTCTACTAGAACAGATAGTATGATAGCCTGAATCGCTGTTTTGTGAGGCAGACTAGATGAAGGAAATAAGACATTTTGGAGTCAAGGCTTTTCTCTTGTTAAAGGACTAGGATTTATTTTGTTGAAGTTGCTGTTCCTATGATCCTACTGAGGGTTTTCTGTTTTTATCATAATACATGTTTGTGCCACTGTTGGAATAACTGTAGCTTTTGATTAAGTTTTAGGTTGGTTTTTTTTAATTAATCAAAATTTTAGGTATTTGATGATCCTTCTTAAATAGAAATATAACAGCTACCTTTTGATAAAGGTACAGTCCAGATACAGAGAAAAGAATTAGATGACTTCTTAGTGAGGCTTGGTCAAACAGTGGAAAAACAGTATTAGAAGTTCTGATTTAGTCTTCAGACATAAGCAGAGAACTATTCTTGGGTGTTTTAACTTAATTATGTTAAATATGTAAAATTATTATAATTTTTATCATGCTGTGTAAGCCGTGCAGTTCCACTCCAGGCCAGAGCTTGGTACCAGAGCTTTGCCCTGTTGCAGTTTCTTCCTTAAAAGGACTGGGGTTTTTTGTTCCTTTTAATTTTAAGTGTTTTATTATTTCGTGACTGTTGCATCATTCTTGTGTTTTCACAAAATAATTTGAACGTATTTTTCATTCCAACTTTTGTCATCCTTCTTACCCTCTTTACAATTTTACCTGTTTTTAACTAAACTTTTATTAAACTGAAAGATATTCTTTACCATTTCCTTTATTAGCTGTCAGCTTTGTTTCACCTCTGTTTTTATTTCTGACAAAATTTCTATCTTCTGTATATCCTTAATGCATTTTGCCTTTTTTTGTTCTGTCTTAAAACTTTTTTTTGTCTTTGTCTCAATTTTTTCTTTAATAGTCACTTTAGAGTGCTGATAAACTTTTATTTTTTTCTGCTGATTTACTCCTGTGCACAAGACTATCCTGTACTGTATATAGACTGGAAGTATAGAGTCTCGCTTTACTGTGTGTGCTCGTTTATCTGTATATCTGGAATATAAAAAATAATTTCAAAAACCCTAAGAAGCATCATTCATGTACTCTGCTTCATTGTGGTTGACAGGGACACATGTTTAATTTTGATTTATTATTTACAGCTATAACTCAAACAGATGGTAAAGGATAATTTCTAAGTAGCTGAAAATACTGTACTTCTGAATTCTTTTCATTGGTGCATTTAGTTCTCTATTAGTAGGTTTCTTTAGGTCTTACCTTACATCTCTGGTAAGTAGTTGTTGTGGATGTAGCTAAAACCATGCACAGTAAACACTGAATTTATTTGCAGCATAACTTTGAGTTATGTTGTGTGGGAAACAATAATTGAAGGGAAATACCGTATGAGTTTTCTGTGACAGCAGAGGTTGGGAGTTAGCAACCTCCAACTCCCAACTCTGGGCTGGGAGCCTGAATTGGCTCGCAATCCAGGGAGACTGGGACTCACAGCCTAGTCCCAGTCTCTGGCACCTGAGGTGTAAGTCCCATTTACTTGTCCTGAGAGCTGACACCAGTGAAAACAAACCCAACCCACCCCCTCAACTGCATCAACAAGCATTGGTCATGTTGTCAGTATTTACACAGAGGAGAGCTAGGGCTGGGCTGAGGGGCGATTGCTAAAGGTAGGACAGCACATTTTGGAGAAGCTCGCATAGCATGTGCTGCTTGTAGGATGCTTGGCTCTAGCTAGTGCAGTCAGTGCTTGGAGAAGCATGTTCTGGGTCCTGTCATGAGCACCAACCTCACCAGTTAAGAGGAGAGTGAGACATCATACCTGCTCTGTGATAGTGAGCATGCATTTTAGGGCCTGGGGGGTGGCTGCACTGACTCTTCTTGTTGTCTTCAACTAGGTTATGTGGGTATGCAATTTATGTCGAAAGCAACAAGAAATCCTAACGAAATCTGGAGCGTGGTTTTTTGGAAGTGGACCACAGCCTTCGCCCAGCCAGGACGGAACACTCAGTGATACAGCAACTGGTGGAAGCTCGGATGCACCGAGAGAGAAGAAAGCAAGACTTCAAGAGCGATCGAGATCACAGACTCCCTTAAGTACAGCAGCTACCCCATCACAGGAAATCACCTCTTCCAGTGTGCAGTCTGACCGTAGGAAAGGAGCAGAAGTGTCACAGCCAGCTGTGGGCATGGACCAAAAGCAAGTTTCGTCAAGGTCTAGAAGTGAACCTCCAAGAGAGAGGTAATGCTTTCTGTCTTGATAGAGCCTCACAATTATAAATGCAAATTCAGTAATATTATACAAGGCTGTCATCTGAGCTAGTTGTGTGTGTCTAGAACAGTGTAAAAGCAAAGAGTAAGTTGATGTAAAGGCTAAAGAAGGATAAATGTTTACTAGCAGCTACATTGTCTGATTTGGTCTGTGCAATAGAAAAGAGGAAAAAAATGTATTTTATGGATATTTTCCTGTACTTCAATACATTTTGGTGTACACTTTTAATACAGAATTGTAGGTTACTTTAAAATACCTGCCAAATTTAAAATTTAAAAGTTAGTAAACAAAGTGGAGGGTTCTAGTGAAAGGTGTTCCTACCCATGGCAGGGATGCTGGAACTAGGTGATCTTTAAGGTCCCTTCCAACCCAAACCACTCTATGATTCTGTGAATGAGCAAGCCTTTAACTTATTGAAATATGTACTAGAATTTAGATAAACAACACTCCCCAAAAAACTTCACAACAAACAAACAGGAAATCCATCCTATGGAGTTCTGTCAGATATCCTTATGTGTTATCTTTTTATCAATGACAGTTCCTGGTTTATTATTAAAATTAATGCAATTAAAAGAGCTCGTGTACACCTACAAAGTAAACATTCATGAAGAACAGCAATAGTACCATCTTGAATTCAGAGAAAGTTGTGTGCAAGAATTATGCCAACCAGAAGCAAACTAGTATATTTTAAGTGAGTTAAATGAGTAAATTCCTGAGCTATATTCACTGTGATGAATGGGTTGGAGATTAGCAAATCAAGAGAGGATAATGCAATGAAGCAGTTGCTGTTCTTTTGGCTGCTGCCTTACAGATGGCAGAGAAATTGAGGGAGCCTGCGGCAACAAAGCAAGAGCCTGCCATAAAAGATTCTCCCTTGGCCAGAATAGTTGATTTTTTTTCATAGCTGTTAAAGTTGAAAATGGATGATGAACAGTGGTTACTAACTTACTGTGTAGGTGAGGTCTGTCAGGGTTTAACTGCACCAAAACTCCGGTTAGTGTTATGTATATGTATGATGTAAATGAAAATGTGGTCCCTTTCCCTCATTCTGTTGACTTTTTTCCTCCAACACTGGGAAGGCCCTCAGAGCAGTCGTCACTCTGCTGAAGGGCACTTTTAGGGCATCAAAATGCTTTGTATTTCTGCTTTGCTGTCCATAAGTAAGGTGGTGATTTTAATTATACTATAATTAATTATAAATTATAATCTCTGCTTGTCATTGAGACTTTCAAATGAAGTTGAAGTATTCTGGATGGAGGGTGTCTATGGTAAGCTCAGGTCCCATTTATTGCTAAATATTCAGGAGGATCAGGAAGTGGAGGAAAAAGGAGACAGGATCTTAACTTGGATTATATCCAACTTTTCCTGTCCCATCAATGCATCTTAGTAAGTCTGTGATACATAATCTGAGGACATACCAGTTGTGGAAGGGAAGATTCAGTGCCACACACACACAAAACCCAAAAGGGTCCTAGTGAATTTGTTGTGGTTGCATGTTCATCTCAAATACAATATGTAGCTCAGTTCAGTCTTCTTCAGAATCAACGGATTCACATGTGAACTAGTAAACAAAAGTGCAACTGGAATGGTGAGAGAAACGGAAATACCCAGTATAAGAGGATTTTAAGATTCTTCAGCTTGCTTATTCTCCCAAAGCAGAAGATAAAAGAGGAGGGAGCATAATTTTCACGCAGCTTTATTATTCATTTTTTGTACTTTAACTGTATAAAGAAATAAATTACATTTTTCATCGTCTTCTATTACCAGAGAAAAGAATGCCATTAATTTATCTCAAGGAGTCAATTTGCTTTTCTTTATATGCTTATGAGGTGACAATTCTTTTTAGAGTTTAAATAAGATAAAGCAAACTAGGTCAAATGTTAGTGTTTCTGTGTATATTCTCTTTTGCATTTTTTTATATCTGTATTACTTTCTGTAATGTTATTGTGGGTGATGCTCCATTTGGTGGTGTTTATATCTATACTGTCAGGGTGCTGGAAGTGAATTGGACGCTTAGTCTGTAACCCTCATGACTGCTGCCAGAAAAATGGAAAACCTATTCCAATACTGTCATAGTGCTGTAGTTACTACAAAGATGACTTTGAGTCTGCCTACTTAAGTGGGTTAATTCTTCTCATCTGCATTTATTGACGTTAATATTCTTTGTGATTTTACTCATTAATTGGCCTATCCGTAACTTATGTTTTTGTGAATTCTGGAAGTTGTTTACAATTGGAAAATAAAAAGTACTGCTGGAAGGATTGATAGATTTAATTCATCTTAGTGGATCGAGCCAGTGCCTTTCTATGTATTTTGCCATATTTTATGCTGGTTTATGATCGATTTACAATAGCAGTGTACACAAGTTTTTTATTTTGCATTCAGTTCTTCTAATTATTGTACTCCTTTTCACTGTAGGAAGAAGACAATATCTGTTTCGGACCAGAATGGCAAAGTTTTAAAGAGTGAGCGTAAGCGTGTGCCAAAATCCTCACTTCAGAAGGAAGGACCAGCAGATGACAGGGAGCGTAAAGAACGGCATGAAGGTAGAAGACTGGAGAAAGGCAAGTCACAGGACTTGCCAGAGAAACTTGAGGAAGGCAAAGTGCCTGATGATGAAACACAAACGAAGGAAGATGAATATCATACCCGTTACAGGAGTGACCCCAATCTGGCAAGATACCCTGTAAAACCTCATCCTGAGGAACAGCAAATGCGCATGCATGCAAAAGTTTCTAAAGCACGGCACGAGAGAAGACACAGTGATGTAGCTTTGGCACATACAGAAATGGAGGAAGCGGAGGTACCTGAGAATAAATTAGGAAAACGCTCACAATTACAGGGAACTCAGGACAGAAAATCTCTTGTGGAAACTCAGAGGTCGTACTCTATAGACAGAACAGGTGATGTAAGAATTTCTGTTTCTAAACAATTAACTAATCATAGCCCACCAACTCCCAGGCATAGTCCAGTTCCTATAGAACACGTAGAATACAAGAACCACGATTCTTTTAAAAAACAGAGCCGCCTTGATCCTAGCTCTGCTATTCTCATGCGAAAAGCAAAGCGGGAGAAAATGGAGACCATGCTAAGGAATGATTCCCTTAGCTCTGACCAGTCGGAATCAGTGCGGCCATCCCCTCCAAAGCCTCATAGAGCAAAAAGAGGCGGAAAGAAAAGGCAGATGTCAGTTAGTAGCTCAGAGGAAGAAGGGGCATCAACACCAGAATATACTAGCTGTGAAGATGTGGAGATAGAAAGTGAAAGTGTCAGTGAAAAAGGTAAGGACCTTTATGTATATTATGCACATGGCCATGGTTTGGGGAAAAAAAATAATCTGTATTTTTCTCTCTCTCTTACCTCTTTAAAAACATACACTTTTGCTCTTTCCCCTTACCTTTCTTTTCCCAACTGAGAAGTGTCTTATAGCTGTTTACATTTGGTTTGCGATGTTTCCTTTTACATTCTTAGATGAGGTGGTTACAGGTAGCATCAACTGAAGAGTTTCTTTCTCATTCTCTTCCCTCTAGAACTGACAGAATTAAAAGGTTATAGTTTATTCTCTCACTGATATCGGTGCTCCTTTAGTCACTGCTTCAGCCTTTTGTCTGTATGCAGAGTAATTTTCTTTGTATGAGTTGAAATGGCGAGTAAGTTCTGTAACAATATGAGGAGACCATTATAAAGCATCCTAATCTTACCGATGCCTTAGTCTTAAGATCCGCAAAATTTTACTACATTTAATAAAAATACCAAGGATCTGCCAGAGTTCCTTGCTAACAAGGACAGGA
>JBCJKH010034866.1:7210-22870 GCA_039877255.1 Loriculus beryllinus
ACCGAGGTGGGTGGACCTGGGAACATGGAAGACTTGATACATTTTTTTCCTGGAAAAATCCCCAAGGAATTGGGAGCCATATTCTGATGGCATCATTTCAGAGACCTGAGTGGTAGGGTAGCATCACAAACCATTGGATCTGTGCTGCAGCTGCAGTGACGGAATAAGCTACTGAGAACAAGGATAAGAACTTCTGAAGCTGGCATCTCTCTTGACTCCAAGGTGTTATGAGTATTGCACCTGATATAACTTTATTTATTTCCTTTATCTGATGCTTGTGGCAAACTGCCAAAGAACTTGCTGTTACTTTTCAGCGTGATCCTGAGTAGGGGAACTACTGTTACTCCATTTTTCTGTTGGAAATGCTTAGGTTCGTCTTCCTCAGGGGGACAAGCAGGAAGTCTTTTGGTGCAGTGTGAGGAAGCAGAAGTGATGACATTTTTTCCCTGGTGAATTTTACTGCCATAACCATGTTTTCTTGTAATCCTGGTAGAAATTTAACTTTGCTGGTGAAAATATGGCCTCCATGGTTATGCTTTATGTAATTATATGTATAATTTCTCTTGGTTCACAAAAAAAAATTACACATTTTTGCCATGTGAGTGAACCCAAATTGAAGGCTAAATTAATGAAAGATAAGTGAAGGCAAGAAAAATATGGTTTGGGTGTATGAAAGATGTGTTTCTAAAAGCCACAAAATGTTATCCCTGACCCACTTTGCTTGCACACCAAAAAACTCTTGCTGAGTGTTGCATGTGTAAGGAATGCAGTACCAGCAGAGAACAAGTAACTTCCTATTAAGATGAGAGAATGCCAAATTTTACCCCACAGTGGATAATTGCAGCAAAGTTGTAAACCCCTTAAAAGCTATAAGGCACCAGTGTAATGAAACACATAACTGAAGTATACTGTACTTGTGTAGATTGTAAGATTACTCTTGAATATTTAGTCTTTAAGTTCTTAAAGTTGTAATGTCCACAGAGGGCTTATAAGTGCTAGATCTTTGATTAACTGCCTCAAATAAACTACTGCTATTGTTACCACTATAAATCTCCCTAACCTAAGAGCCTCAAGGAGGCTGATATTTTGTGTGGAAACTGTAATGATTTATAAGGGCATGAACCCAGTACCCTTTATTTGGAGCTTCCTGTCATTATACAGAAAGACTCAGGCTTTGTTTACATCAGTTATTAGGTCTTATTTGTTTAATATTGCTTTCTCATTGGTTTTATACTGTGTTAATCATGCTCATTTTTAGAATATACTGTATTTTACTTTTAGTTTGCCCTAATGCTATGGAGACAGCTTTTCACTGTGAAACCTACTCACGTGTGGCTCCCTTAGCCTGATTGAAAGGATGACATGGAGGTCTGACCTGAAACCTCTGTGAATTAATGAGAAACTTTCTTCTTGAGCTGGTAATATTTCCCAACTAGATTAATGGATGGGGTTATTTTGCAACGCAATCAGTTAATCCCTGGTCAAAAGGGCTAAAGATTATGAGACAGAACCATGCAGGAAGGGATCATTAGTAATCCCAGGGGAACTTTCTCTGCTTAAAATCCTATAACTGTTCTGCTCTGACTTGTTTAGCTAAAGCAACCCTTCCCATCTTGTACAGGTGCAGTTTCATTGGTAGGGATGCATACTAAAATCACTGCAGTTAGTACTGTTGGTGCTGATGAAATAACCTTTAAGGATGTATCTGTATTCATGTTAAATATTTTAGTGGGATACTTTATAAGATCAAACCCATGCTTCTGCACTGAAATAATTATACTAATGCAGCATAGTCTTTAAATGAGTAAATTATTGCTGCTTTTCAGAGACAGTAATATTGTTTGCAATTGTGTACTTGATGTAGAAGTAGGTATTTTCTATGCAGTAAGGCTTGACTAGAGTCAACAATCTGAGGCCCTCAGATTTTGTGTGAGGCTTATCTCCACCTACATAAAGGCAAGATGAAAGTTCACTGATACCCATCACGCTTGTCCTTAAAGGAACATCTGATTTACCAGATGTTTAAGAAAATCCAGAACAGTGTTCCTGAATTGGAAAGCAGCTGTATTTTTCTCTGCTCACGTATTCATTGGCACAGCTGCTTCAGGTATCCGGGCATCTAAATTATACTGACATCAGAAAAAACCACTGAAACAGGGACTGATTATGGCCATATTGCTTATGACGATTTAATGCTTTGGCTGACTGATCACTGGGAAAGCTCTTCAGTCAGCAGACACATTGCAGTTAAGGAGCAAGTAGAATTCATGTTCAGGACTGAGAGCTAGGACATTAGATGCGCTGGAGTCATTCTTTCTAATATCAGACTCTTTGAAGTAGCTGTCTGAAGAACAGAATCAGTTTCCATCTCATCTTCACAGTGTCTTTGGTTGCATGGTGAAAATTTTGGTCTTGGCTGACTGGATGTCAGATAACTACAAAATTAAAAGAAAGAAGATATTTTATGTTAAAGCTGATGTTAACAATAGTCTTAAGAAGTCTTCTGATTTGCAACTTGTCAATTTCTGCAAGCTTTTGCTGTTCTTTTCCCAGTTTCAGGTTTAGGTTCTGTTAAAAACCACCCGACATTTAAATAATGACTGTTTCACAACTAGTCTGTTGATCCCACTCACTTCCATTTTTATTTTTTAATCAGTTCTGGATCAGTACAAAGTAGAAACACGGCTGTCCTAGAGAAACATCTAAGGATGCTTTTGGAGAAAGAAGGTCTTGGGATTATAGAGACTGATCTTTACCTCTGGAGAAAAAGCATGTGATCTGGAAGCAGTGCTTTTCCAAAGTACATTGTCAAGTCACTCTTAGTGCTGGATCAAGAAGAAAGAACAGCTAAGAGCTGCCTTCCCACCTTTACATCATTACTGGATGTAAACTCAGTATGTTTGTGTGGCCTTGACTCTTGCTAAGGGGATTTGCCCACAGATACAGCCAATAACAGTTATTGAGGGGTTTGGCTGGGGATTAAAACTATCTAAGGTTTGATTGAAAGTGTGTTTGTACAACTGATGCTTGAAGATTTTATTTTATCTTTTTATACATAGTATGAGATTAATTTCATGTTTGTTTTTGGAACAAAAAATTGAAATGCATTTTTGTTTGTATACCATCATGTGTTTTTCTTTTGGTTTATTTATTTTTACATCTTTTTACTGGAAGTCCTTCTGCTGTTGTTGCAGCATAATTGTGAAGACAGGAATTTACATTTGTAAATAGCTAAAGCCTTCTCACCCATATATAGAAACCCTGGTTTTTTCTGATGGATCATGGTTATACCTATGTGACATTCAAATGGTGGGGTTCCACATAGACCAATTAATTACCAGGCAGTTCAGGAGACCTGAAGGGTACGAGATGATGTTTATTATAAAATTGGAAACTTCTGAGATCTATCTTTAGTATGGAAGTGTCTTCTGTGCAGAAAAAGGTCAGTGGAAGGTCATGTTGTGGTTAATGATACACGATTTGCAGATTGTACTTGCAAGGACTGAGATCCTTCTTTACCTGTTTCAGCAGGTTTGAGCCAATACATGGCAGACGCAAACTGGGATCCATTAACAACAATGAATTGTTCAGAAAAATTCCAGGGCCCAGAGGGTGATGTTCCAGGCTAAAGCCTTGCTGAGACAGGGTAGCCAGAGACTTTCAATGAAAAATAAATAGGTTGTATTTACAGCACAAAGATTGTATTTGCGTAGTCCAGTGGATTGGACACCAGTATGAAAGAAACAGAAGAGACAGTACCCATAGTTCTGCTGTTGTTAGAAACTCTTGGACGCCTATGGTCTCACCTAGGCCAGATGTATTTCCATCTGTAAAATGGGAATCATTTAATAAAATTTCCATAGATATCAAGTACTATTTCTCCACTGGGGTATAACGTGGGTGATTTCCTCTGTTCACTGCAGATAGTCATGCTTCAGGTTGGAAAATAAAAATATTTAGATGGATTTGTAATATCAGAACAAAGAGGTTCTTGAAAATGAAAAAGCTGCAAAACCCAATTTAACCTTTGTAGCCTCACCAGAGGTAGGCTGACGGGTTTGTAAACTAGAGCTCACTTTCCCCTCTGATGTCTTATTTAAAATCCATCCTGAAGGAAGGATAAAACAACTTTAGATCTCATAAAGGAGGCATCTGAGCATGTGTGAGATGCCAAGGAAAGAACAGGTTGGCCACATGTTCTGCTCTTCTGGGGTGTGTACAGGCTGTGGAAGAAGAGACTGCAAGAGTAAGTGGGGAATGGAAGCATATAAACCGCAATTTTTTCACAGTGAGAGCTTGCAGCAGTTTCTTTTCTGAATTGTTTCTGTTGAAATATTAAAGAGAGAGACTGGATCTAAAAGGTTAATCACTTGGAAGATTGCTCTGCCCTGGCCTGGCAGTGCAGAAAATGGTTAATGAGATGCACAAGTTCTTGATCTGTACCTGGATGTAATATTTTCGCTGGTTCTTGTATGTCATATTTGCATTGCACTACTGAAAGAATAGCTTTTCTTTCAGTATTGTCAGCATCCCATAGAGAAGTCTTAACAGCACAGAGTTATCAAATGTGCTTGTAATCACATTGTGCTTTAATGTATTATTATATGGAATACTATTTTAGACCTACTACAGTGCAACTCTGAAGTGGATTGGACCTTGCAAGGCCGCTTACATGTGAACTTTCAGTTAACTGCTCTTGAACAGCTATTCTTTATTCAGGGCAGGAGACGCAGCAGTTGGGAGTCGGCCAAATGTTGCAGCTTGCTGACCCTTCTTGTGCCATTACTGTGTCCTTTGCAGTAACAGCAGGAGATCAACCCCATTCCATTTGGGGACTTCCCTATGCCAGAGAAACCCATAAGGAAGTAATTAAACTGCAAACAATCTTCATAGTAACTTGAATTCTAGCCTGTGATCTAGCTTTATAACTCATTATTGAAAAGTAGTTATAACATTGCGTATTTCCTCCATAACAGTAAGGAGATTTACCTGGCTAATGTTTTGTGTTTGTTTGCTTGTTTATTTCTTTTTTCCTAGGTCTTGGAAACATAAATTAAAAACATTGTAAACATTATAAATGAGAATTGTAGACAGTTGTTTAGGCAAAAATATGCAAACGTGCTTATGTTAAAAACAATTAGTATGCATTTTTTTAATTAAGTTTATGAAGTGACCTAAACCTCTTACAAACCAAATACAATGAAATTTATTCTTGAAATGCTGCTGCTTCTTAGGGACTCAGCGCGCTACAGAACTGTATACGCTCCTATTGCATGGTAACTGAGGTGTCTCAGGTGTGTGGGCTTGCAGCATCTCTTGAGCATGACATTTTTTCATGATGTCTTGGGTATGTGATTAAAAATCTCAGAAAGAGTAATTCAAATCTATTCTTTGAGTTTGTGTGTCTTTAAGTGGCCAGAAAGGTGGTTTCAATTTGACAAAGAATGCCCTTGTGCATTTATAGAATATAGTTCATAGCAGAATTTTATTTGAACATATCCTCTGTGTGTTGAATGTTCTGCTTCTGCTACAAGTGGCTGTATACCTGAGCTATGGGAAGGGGGGAAGCAGGGGTGTATCAGAAGAAAAAAATCTTAGTGTCTCCATAGCAGGTATCTCCTGGTGGAAGCCAGACTGCCCATATCACCTTTCATAAAAAAAAAAAAAAAAGGAAAAATGGGAATTCCTGGAGTGCTTTGTGCTTTCATTACCAGTACCACGTAAGTGCAGCTGGATGTCAGGGCTGTGTCATGTTTCAGTTCATTTTGGTTTGCAGCCCTTTAGTCTTCTGTGCATTTCCAGCAGTGCCACACCACAGATTTGCTGCATGTCTTTACCTTCTGCTGCCTAGAGAGCTTTATGGTACCTTTTCATTTTTTTCCCCTGTTTGTTTTGCAGCTATGTCTGTTTGCTCTAAATCAGCTTATAAAGTTTTGCTGTGTGTAAGATGCAGTCTGGCAAGAGAAGATGGGAGCTTCAAACAAAAAAAGTAATTAGTGATTTAGGATGCATACATGTGGTAGTATCAGCTGTTGTTTGAGCTTTTCTTATCTCCAGAAAGTTGAGAGGACAGAATTAATAATGATCAACTTTACCTCCTCTGAGAACTGAGCTGTATATGTGTGTATTTAGAATGATTGTTCTTACACTAATTTATAGCCATGTTTTTCTATAGCTGCGTTTTATCGTTGCATGTACATGCATGTTGCTTGTGCTGGAAATCTAATACTGCTATCAGAAAAGAACACGTGTTCTCCTAGTGGGGTATATTGGTTACATCTCCAATGGCTGCTCCTAAAAAGAAGCTTAAAGGATGTTGGTTGTGTTTACAGAATTCAACTAATATTCTGCGAGATTCTTGAAAATTTCTCAGTGGTCCAAATCCACATCTTCTCAGATAGTGGAGCTCCAAAATTGGGTATGATTTGGCCTAAAAGAGCATGCGCGGTGCAGTGCTTTGCTCATTTAACTTCTTCTGTCCCAAACCACTCTAGTGAGGTTCAGTTTACTCATGCGAGATGTTCTGTCCCTGTGGTGGAGAAATTTCCACACTTCTGACATGGAACAGGTACAGAAAGCCAACTGCCAACATGTGTTTGTATAAATACATGTGCTGGTGTAGTGATCCCTTTGTAAACATCTGTACTTGAGAACCTTGTTGATTTTTGAAAGCTCCTTGGAGGACATGGGGAAGGATCTTTAACAGAACTCTAACTTGCAAGACACACAGTCCAAGCACATATATTTTTTGATACTTTAAGCAAATTGCTCTGTTTGCCTTAGCTCAAAATTTTAGATAAGACATGTCAACTATATGCCATCCCAATGATAATTCAACAACATAGCAATACATACTTTATTGGAGCAAATGTAGGGCATTTTTTTAAGTTTCATCTAGACTTTACAATTCTGGTAGCCTAGGTTTATCATCTTAGTTGCTAGTTAGGTCACAACATCAGTCTGAGTTATATTTTAGAAGCACCGAACATCTCCTGGGTAGGTCAGCAGGACTGTCAAACTTTTTCATTTCATATGTTAAATCAAATTAAAGCAAAGCATTGTGGCAGTTGATGGCCTTTAGAGTCAGATTGTGCTCAGGCTTTAGCAGATGCAGTGTTAATGGTGCTGATGTCGATGCAGGGTGCTGATGTCAATGCAGGGTGTCGATGGCACACCAAACTGTTTCTTGCATAAGACGCTTTCTGTGGCAAAGTTACTACTATTGTAATTGGTGCATTCAGATGATGTGCAATTTATACACTCAGAATTTGCAAAAATATCTTGTTTTGAGAGTCTTCCAAGATCTAATGGGGCTTTTAAGGATAAAGTTTGTTTTAAAAGACAGTGTTAATCCTCTAGCAATGTCACAGCAGTTAGGTATTGACGTGTGTCAGCTCAGAACTGACCCAATAGATACCCTCTGTGGCATGCTTATTGCCATTTTCTGCAGGTCCTGGAGATCTCTTGATTAAATCTTCTCTGCCAGCTTTGTGCAGCTTTTGAGATATGCTGAAATGAGAGCAGAATGGAAGAGATGTCTGAAGTGCATAGTATTTCTGAATTTATTGTGTGACTCCAAACAAAACAAGGGGAATACCACGTATGACAGAGGAGTTGAAACCAAAAAACACCTCACTTCCTTGTTCATGTTGTTACACTTCAGAGTGCTTATCTGCCAGACCCAGCAAACATACACGTTCATTATGGTACCACATTGCAGAAACATTATTTTTGTTTTACTTTTCATTTTTCTGTAAATGATAAAGGGGCCATGACATTTTCTCTTGGTCTAAGATGAGGAGACCCTGTCCTTAAGATGCTGAGAAATGCTGGGAGCTGATCCATGGTGTAGGACCTGAGATAGTTTTCTGTTTATGTCACAGTATCATCCAGCAAACATAAATCATAGCAGGTAATGTCAGGCTCCTGCAATGTCAAAGCAGAATGAAAGCAAGAGGAGAATTTTGACACGAACCAAACCAGAAATAGCATCTTAAAACTGATCAGTGCAGCTTTGAATCAAGCTGTTATTCAAGTATCAGCCTCTTTTGATGGTGAAGATAATGCCCATATACGCTGGTGTTAAAATGTGTACACACAGCAGGCAGGTTGAACTTCCTGAGAATGTATTGCAACAAACAAGACTGCCTGATGGTGATGGGAATGCAAACAGGAACATTTCCACCTGTATGTTACAGACAATCTCTCATATGCACAGTTTTGTGCTCATGTACTAGGCGACATGGTAGGGGCTCATGTTAATAGCTGCTTATCTGTAATCTGGGGTTCTCAAGTGCCTTCAGCTTGTCTGTGATACAAACCTGAAAAGAGGCATTCTATAGCAAAAAAGTCCAACATAATTTTAGAGTTGGAGCAAAATTGAAGCAATGGGTGTTTTTATAAACCTACATTTAGTTGAAGAAGGAGGGCTAGAACATCAGTGTTGTACGTACTGCTTGAAATAGCAAAAAATATTTTGTTAATTGGAAAAGAACCACTGAGTTTGCATTGTGTGGGATGGAGGTCAATGTAAGAGTAAAATGAGTGCTGTGCCTTGGAATGAATTACAGTTCTGAGGGATAGGTCTTGTACGTTCATTTTTGGTTTTGGCATTTAATGCCTTCCTCCCATTCAAATATGTGGGAGGGATCAAATGACAAAATCTTCACTATGTATGATATGTAATTTCTCTCTTGTATTTCAGTGGGAGGAATATTAGACCCCAAAATGATTATGTGCATACTGGTAAAGAATACATCACTGCATATTTTAATGTCAGTTGTGGGAATTGCAGATGGAGTAAAATATTGTTGTCACCTTTTCCTCTTAGGAATTTCTGGTTGTGTTTTTCATGTACTCTTTCAGGATGCCAGCAACCCAGAGCTTGAATTCTGTGTGCTGACCTTTGGTCCTGGCCAAAGCAAAACTCTAGAGATGAACATGTCTCATGACTTCAGAATTCCAGTCCAGATCTAGATCTAAAGAATGAAACCTACCATTTGTAAGTAGAGCTTTACATACTTGAAACAATTTGAAAGTGATCTTGAAAACTCCCCAGTACACACAGTAATAACATGCCTATTTTACAGTTGGAAAAACAGAGTAATGGGGAGGTGAAAGGCCTACTCACACGTTATAAGTCAGTAGTAAAATTTATGGGAGCTCAAGACTCCACGGCTCTGTGATTCTGAAGAACAACTGAGGTTCAAGGATCTGCAATCTTTTTGGTTAATTATATTCTCAAATAAGATGTTGGTTTAAATTTTGGTGGCATTTACAGACTGAATCCTGAAGTGATAGGAAATAAATTAGAGGAAGTGTATAGGAGACACCAAGTTGCACATAAGAGGAACATTTTATATCCCAGCAGCACAGACTGAAGACAGCTAGCAGGACCTTTCTGAGGTTTCTCTGGCTAACTCTTGTGTAGACTTGAGAGAGTTTTGTTAAAGCCTTGTCCAGCAAATGATTCTAGAGTGGTCAGGGACAATGGTATGATTTGGATGGGCTCCTATGTCTGTTTGCGTTGTTCCTGATGCTGGAGAATGAACAGAGCAGCAGAATGGAGGGGAGAAAATGGCAGCCCTTCTCTTGTGGGCTTTGGATTTCACCCTATGCCTCCCCTAGGCTTAGCTCGCTTCCACACTGTGCTTCCTTGTGGCTTCTGTTTGTATGCTTGTTTTTTGACACAAACTTCATTCATGGCCCCCCTGAGTCAGTTAGGCTGCACCTACAGTTTATAGCAGGCAACCTAAGCTGAGCAGAAACCTTTATCTGGTCAGTAGCATGAAGCAGGACAGAAATCTGCTCTGCGCCTCCTTACACCTTGTTTAAAACTGTGATTCTAAACAAGTTTTGTGGATGGGGGGCCTGATCCAAACCCTATTAGAAAGAAATGAAAGTCCTACATCAACTTCAGTGGGGTTCAGGTCAGGCATTATGTGTCTGTTCTTACTCCTAGTGCAGTCTCTGGGATTTTTGCCAGGGATTCACTGGGAATAGTTTGACTTCACTGGGACCAGGACTGAGTCCAAGATGTGCAGACACACAGGGAATGAACAGATTTTTTGGCTGTTTCTAATTCTCTCTCAAGGCTCCACAACAATGCAAAGTGGTGTAAAGCAACATGAACAATTACATATCCTAGGAACAGTGATGCAAATTCTAAGCACAAGAAATTTTATTGAATGTTATCAAGGTTCCTTAGTAGTTAATTTGATTAAATGGGGCTCCCTGAATGCTTTTTTTCTAAAAGTGATTTACAAAGTGTTTTAATATGAAGAGTTTCCAAAGGCTCTTGGATGTCAAAGAAGAGCCATTAATCTTCATATTAGCATTTTGAAAAACAGCATGTGTTTCTTGATTAGTTGATATTTGTTTGCATTCTTCTTTTCTACAGGGGATTATCGCTTTGACCTTTTTTAGCACACTGTAGCTTTTTCACAAATAGGAGTAGAATCTTTTCATGTTTATAAACTGGCATTGATCTGGTGTTTCACTGATGAAAAGAGGGGCTGAAGCCCACAAAGAATATTGAAAAACCTCCAATGTAAATTTTAATAATCTTTATCTTATGAAACAGTATTGATCTAGCTAACACACCATGTGTATGACCATCTCAGACAAGTCATGGTGGTGCCAGTTCTGCCAAGCTCTTGCCCATGCAGATCATCTCAGTGCCTTCAGCAGGGACTGGTCATGAGATAAAAGATTTCTGCCTGCTGCCTTTGCTAGCAAGAAACTATTAGTAGTTCAAAAAGAGTAGGGCAGAGGGGATTGCCCCTGTGGTGGATTATAGGGTTTGTTTTGCAATGCAGATATGACTTTAAGGAACTGCAAAGCACGATGTCCAAACAGAAAAGCAGTAGACACTATGTGCTGTGTAGTGTTGGAATTCCTTTGCATCATAGTGTTTTTTTTACACTAACTTTGGTGTGTATTCGTTATTGACGTTTCTGCTTTGTCTGTGTGTGTGCAATTAAAAAGCCCTGTAAGATAACACAAAATGAGACTGATGATGCTTTCAGCTGCTTGGGACAGAGAATGGGGCTGGAAGTTGTAGACACACTTTACTCTGTCCACAGCTAAATAGAGGCAAAAAGAAGTATCATAAAGATTAATAAAAAGGGCATATTTGATAAGGTTGCAGCAGGAACTGCAAGGCAATGTCACAGAAATTAATGGCAAAGCCAGAGTCCAGAGTTCCAACGCACACACTTGCCCTAAAATAAGAAATGTACTAGGCTTGGTCACCATGATTAGAGCTGTTGACTTGTTTCCTTAAGATATTCAGTGTCGTTAATTTGGCTTTATATTGTCAGATGCAAATGCCTAAATTAAGCAGTGCTTTGGATTGCCTTAGAGTATTTCTGCTAGGAAAAAGGAGAAATAAGAAAACTCCACTCAATTAAGGATCAGCTGCCCATTATAGTTCTGATACTGTGTGAAAGAAGACATTGCAGACTCTTTTGTTAAGCAATATTATGGTCCTTCCCCATTATTTATTATTAGTTTATATTCCAGAAAGCCTAATCATGATGGAGGCCTTAGTACAAGAGTTGTATCTTTACTTGCAGCTGGACATCTGATCCCTGGTGGTGCCTAGAAAGCTTTCTTGAGGCCATCAGAGCTGCAGCTGGAAACAGTACATTTCTAGAACTAGGCTTGTAGAGGGTGATGTGGCTGAGGGTATCCCATGAGTAGCCAGCTTTGAGTATATAAGGGATCCCTGACAGGTACATTGCATTTTGTAGCATGTTTTTTGACTGCATTTCAGGTTTCTCTCGTGTAAGTCTGCTTCCCTTTCTCCCCCTTTGTCTGCACAGTTTGCTCCTTGGTGTGCAATTATTTTTGGTTACTGTGTCTTCCTGTTCAAATACTAGTTGTCACTTGTTTGCTCTAACTTCTGGCTTCTTGCCATCTCGGCTCTTGTACTTTCTTCTGACCTTGTGTTTCATATGCTAATGTTATAATGTATTTCTTTCTTAACCTTCCTGCCTTCCCATCTTCATCGTCAAATATTAGATATGTTAAATCTGCATATTATACTTGCACATAAATCGGAAAGAGAAATGATTATTACAGTGTGGAACATGAGAATAAATAACACGTGCTTTTCCCACTCTTCTAGGGAAATTTAGGTGGTTTGTGTTAGCACACTAGTTTATATTTGTTTAAAATAAGCACTTTTTCTAACCCATCGACCCCAGCCCCACTCCCTTTTCCCTGGAGGATTTGGGTTTGGTTTAGCAAATACCTTGTAAAGAGGGAATCTGCTCCCCTCTGCCAGCAGAGTGCTGCCTTAGTCTGATAGTCGTCTACTTAACTAGCCTTTTTAAAATGCAAAAATGCATGTTGGGTTGGGCCTGCTAATGATGCATAAAGTCTCCCCTGTAGTAAGCCCTGCAATGTTCTTTAGCAAAGCTTGAAGATTGGGTTTTTTTGCTGAGCATTTGTACAGACAGAGAATGGGTGAATTCCCACATCCTCGAATTTAGGCTGGAATTTTCTACACCCAAACCCCTTTGAAATGGCCACAAGGCAGTAGCACAGCACATCACAACTAGTGCTGTACAGTCTCGAAAACTTTTGGGATGCTGCCACAGATCCCACAGCCTTTTGGCTGACCCAGCACTGGCTATGTACAGCAGGGACAGCCAACTTTCATATAAGGGCCACTACTCCCAAGGAGGTATTTGGGCAGACCAGATGCAATCACGTTTATGCACTTGATTTTTTGAAATCTTCCAGATTCAGTCTGCACACTGTTTCCCTTTTCTGCCCCTTTCCAAATAGCAATGTGCAGTGGTGCTTGCCATGTGGTTGAGGCTGGAAACAACATGGGTTTGGGCCACCTCTTGCCGCTGAGTTGCCACTTGTCTTTCTTGATCCACGTGATCAGGAAAAACAGAGTAATGGGGACTTGCAGGGTGCCCAGAGCTGTTGTATGCAAGAGCTTTCTCTCATAGCTAGCTTTATCTGGGTGTGACAAAGCCTGATGCCATGTGGGATTTTAAGTCACAGTAGGAATTTAGTACTGTGTCCTGTCTGTCAATTAACTGTTATTTCTTTTAATAGAATGCATAATGCAAGGAATTATCTTTGTTGTGGAAGGGACTTCAACTGGCCTTAAATCTATATGGAAGAGGAAAAAATACACATCTACAAGAAGTAATAAAGTGCTTTCGTTTCCCTAAAATTATTACTATTTGAAGTCTGATATGACAGATCTGGTATGTTGCAGTGAAGGCTGCACTGGGACTTAACAGTTATTTACCAGGTGATTATTTAGAGTCATTTTCTTTCTAGTCGATTTTAACCTTTCACATTTTTAGGGATTGACTGGGATACAGCATCACACTTGGCCCTAGCTGTACTACAATAATCTCTGTGTGACATAGAGCCAGAAAGACCTGTAAAAGCAGCTGTTGCTTTTTTAAAAGCCATTACAAAGGTCTAGTTGTGGTGTCCCCAGTAGCAATTCTGATAATTGATTGTTTATTTTAATTACTCACTAGTTGAGTATCTTGATAGGAGAAACAGGTATACATGTTCAGTCAAACAAAATCAACATGTTTTCAGTAATAACTGGCCATTTGGGTAATGTGATAAAGGTAATACTGTGCACTTATGATGAGCTTATAATCTACATTGATTCCATGGGATCAGGATATTATTAAAGTGATGCTGTTGTTTAGATATCTCCTTTTAATGACATATTTATAAACATAGGTTTCAGCTGTTTTTCAGGCAGAAGGTATATAAATATAGAACCTTCAAATCCTTGTTTCACTCTGATCTCTAGGCCTCCAACTCAATCAGAGCTGTAGCAAGCTACTAAGTCCTCTCTGTACTGGGAGGTACAGCAATCACAAGGTGCATGGCTGTCAAGTTTTAACCAGGAAAATTTTTGCCTTCTTCAGGGCACAGTGTAGATACAAGAAGTCACACTGAGTGGAAAAGAGATTGCATCTTCAGTCTACCACCTGCTTTCATTACAGTCATCCACTGTGGGGTACCGTAGTCAAGGCTCAGGAGACCTTGTTAGAGTGTTGCTGAAGGAAGCAAGGTTGTAGTGGTCTTAGGTTAGTACTATGAGTCTCTGAGAGCTGCACGCTTGAATTTCCTAATACTTGGATAAATCAGGTATGCTTTCACTTCTTTTCACCTTTGTTTTGTTTTATTTGGAGAATCCTGTCTTTCACCCTCACAGCACTGAAAAGAGGAAAAAATGCTTTAATTTACTGTTAAGTAATGGTGTGAGTAAGGACCGTTCTGTATGCCTCTACTTTTGCCCTCTATTGGATGGAATTAGTCGTCTGGGTACTGAATCTCTCAGCCTACAGATAAGGATGCTTATATGTTCCAGTGGTGAGAAGCAAGAAGATGAGCGTGCTACTTTGATATAGTACACATAATTGTTCAC
Source organism: Loriculus beryllinus (assembly GCA_039877255.1). Lineage (NCBI taxonomy): Eukaryota > Metazoa > Chordata > Aves > Psittaciformes > Psittacidae > Loriculus > Loriculus beryllinus. The sequence goes on from JBCJKH010034866.1 coordinate 21,636, forward strand.
ATATTTATTATAATAGGAATATGCAACAACAGAAGGAATGGAAGAACTACTGCGGCACTTTAAATAGCATTGCACATGTGAGGTTGAGGATGAGGTTTCTTTTTTGTTCCAGTTTATAACTGTATGAAACACACATGTTGCCAAAAATTAGAAATATTCTTAATTCATTATTACAGGCAACCAGATGAGTCGGGATGTAGGATGGCTGTGATACAGAGAGTGATAACAGAACTGTTTTCTAATGAGCTGCTTTCAGTTTCCCTAAGGCTTTTTTTTTCTTGTATCAACTCGATCAACTGTGTTTTGTAGTCAACAGAGTTGTTCTTCTTCATGTACTCTCATTATGCATTCTTATCAAACCTTTTTCCACTTCTTTTCCTTTCACCTTGACTGGGATATTCCAGACCTGTCCCACATTCCTCCATATAAGTCAGCAATAATTATGTGAGCTGATCATAAAGAATGTCAGAATTTATTTTCTATTCCAATTTATTTTCTATTCTAAAAAGATAAGCACAGAAAAGAAAAGGTAACCTTAACAGTGACTTTCTTCTCTTTGATTCTGTTGTTTATCTTTGTCCTTTGAACTCTAGGCAAATAGATGGAGGTTGTGGCAAATACAAAGATATTTTTGAGAATTAAAGTTACTAATTGAGGGTATTTTACAAAGCATGGATTCCTTATCACAAACGGCATGCTAACAGCTCCTTCGATATTGCTGATTGGGTTTCACTTCAAAATGTGCTAACCAGGAGTGAGGTCATCTATCAGTTAAGAACGTCACAGACCCCTTAAGGTGATCTAACCTCAATATTTTGTGGACCTCCAACACTGTTACAAGGGGAAAATCATTAATCTCACATTCTACTTGAGGAGTGAGTTGAAGAGAGTTCAGTGAGAGCTGCTGAGGTGAGCAGCTTGAGAGAGGACGCCTTCAACACCGGAGCCTCATCTCAGAGCGGAGCGAGCCACCGAGGGAGCCTCGAGTCCTCGCCAGGCCTTGCCCAGGAGCCGCAGCTCCGCTGAGGGAGCAGGGACTGACAGGGGACAGAGCCAGGAGGGGCGGCACCAGCCCTGAGCGGGTACAAACCTGACCTGGGAGTGCGACGACCAGGAGTGTGGCAAACAGGGGGGGATGGTGAGAGGGACGGTGAGTGGGATGATGAGCAGGATGGTGAGCGGGTTGGTGAGCGAGTTGGTGAGCGGGATGGTGAGTGGGATGGTGAGCGGGACGG
>JBCJKH010034867.1:0-27773 GCA_039877255.1 Loriculus beryllinus
TGGGTGCAAGGGGGATGCCAGGGCGGTACCCGTGAGTGCTGGGTGATGCCAATATGATCCCCATGGGTGCTGGAGGACCCAAGGGGTGGTACCCACGAATGCAAGGGGATGCCAGGGTGGTATCCATCAGTGCTGGGAGATGCCAGAGTGGCACCCACAGATGCCGGAGAACCCAGGGATGGTACCCATGGGTGCAGGGGGACCCCAATTGTGGCACCGGTGGGTGCGGTGGTGCCGTCACCTGCGAACGCCCGGGAGATGTGATCCTTCTTCCACTCCCAGGGCTGATCGTACTCATCCGCCGGGCGCTCGTCGTCGCGGGGCAGGCGGCTCTCGCGGCTCCCGCCCGCACCGGGGCCGTCCCCGGCTGCCTCCCACTCCTCACTGGGGGTGTCGTAGAGCTGCGGCCCCCGACGGCCCCCTGGGGACAGGCGGCGCTGGGACATGGGGGGACGGACACCGAGCGCTGCCGCTTCTAACGCTGCTGGCACCGGTACCGGCACCGCCGCGCCCTCCCGATACCCATCCCCACCCCCCGATAGCGGGACGCAGACTGATGCAACACCGGCGAGAGATGTCACACTGCGCCTCCCGCCCCGCGGGAGCCCCTCTGTTTATCTCCCCACCGCTGACACCGGGCATGCCCGGCGCTTTCAATGGGAAAACGCAGACCGGTGGAGGGATTGCACCGCGCCGCAGCCGCTCGGGGGTTTTTCCATCCCTAGGAGCACCCGGCACCGAGCGTCCCCGAGGAGCCCCGGTGGGGATGGGCGGCAAGGCGGGGGGCTGCCGCCGGGAAAGGCTGAGCCCCGAAAATCGCCTCGTTCCTCCTCCCGCGCCGTACCTTCTTCGCAAGGTCCGGAAAGCGGGTTCTTCTCCCGGGGTAAGGAGATGCTCCTCTGGCCGCTGCTGCTCCTTGCGAGGGAAGAAAACCCTTGACTGTAAAACGTCAACGAAAACAAACCCTTAAATAAATAAAGGCAGGGAAAATTCCCTTCAAAAAAAGCCAGCGGTGTCAAAGGCAAACGAAATCTCGCGTCCGCGGTGCTCCGACGGAGGCGCTCCCGATCTGACGGCCCTCTCCGGGCGCCGCCGCTCTTCAGACAGGAATGCGGGCGCGTCATCGCGGAGGGGCGCGGCGCCCGCGCACCGCCCCCCGCCCTGCCCGCCCGACTGACCCCTGCGCCAAAAAACGAGGGGTGCGGGGCGGGAATGGGGGAGCACGGCCGCCCGACGGCGGGGTGGGAGCCGGTTCACCGGCCTGTGCCCTGCGGGGGGTCGGGAGCGGGGTCCCCCCGGTGCGTGGTAGCGGTGGTGGCTCCTGGCAGCTGTCCCGTGTACACGTCGGGGCGGCTGAGTTCCACCGCGGAGACGGGAGGCACGGGGCTTGTCGAGGGTATACTGTGAGAAAGGTGTTTCCGCCTGCCCCGTGCTGCACCCGCAGCGTGACGGCAGTGCCGGGTACGGACTGATGAGGGGGGGGTGTCCCTCCCAGTTCCCATTCTGGCGCTGCTCCGCGGCTCGGTGCACGGCCGGGATACGGTGCCACCGGCCCATAGCCACCCACTGCCGTCAAGCGCTATTTTTAACGTGCGAGCAAGCACCGACGCACGTGCGAGCCTCGAGCGTTTCCTCCGGGAAAGCCATCCCGGAATGACGGCCTCCCACTAGTGATGTCAGGCAGGACAAACCCCGCTAGAGGGAAGAAAGAGGGGGAGAAACATCCCCCTTCCCTTTCCTTAAGCAATCAGAAATTCTGGAGGGCTTCGCTGCTTTACCGCCTGCACAATGGCGCAGCCCGGCTTTGGTCTTCACCTGAGCCCCTCACACACGCTCCAGAGGAGGCTTGGACACTGCTGCAGGGAACCCTTTGGCCACTGTTTCTAAAGACAGAGGGGGTCTGAGGTAGGTGGTGCTGCCAGCCTCAGAGGATGGAGAATGTCTGGCTAGTACGGAGAATGACCTTCTATTCGCTTGTCCTCTCCGTGTTCCCTCTCCCCCTACTCCTGCAGCACCCACAACTCGCCTGACAGCACATCTGAACCGGCCCGGGGCGGCCGCAGTGGGGCCGGGAGCCGCTCCCACCGTCGAGGGGCAGTGACCCCCGCACGGCCACCCGCGCTCCGGGGCCTTGCGGAAGGGGACACGCGAGGTTCCCTTGAGCTGAAACAGCGCAGGAGGGCCGGGCCCTGCTTCAGGACCACCGACGGCAGAGCGGCCCCATCCGCTCCCCCTACGGAACGTTCTGGATGTGCGACGAGACCGGAGGGGGGGGGGGGGAGGAGGGGGGGCGGGGCACGCGCGGGAGATGCGGAGCCCAAAATTTTCCATCCCCGCAGTTCTGTCCCCGCCCCCTCCCCCATCCGGCACGTGACGTCAAGCCCCTCCCATTCCCCCGCCTCCCTCATCCCTCCCCCCCCCCTCCGCAGCCCTGCCCCGATGTGCGGGATGCTGCGCTGCGCTCCGCGTCTTTCCGGGCAGCCCCGGGTCGGTCCTTGCTCATGGGCTGGGCCGGTCCGGTCGCTGCCCGTACTGAGCCACCGGCGATGTGTCCTTAGCGTGTGTATGGGTCGGGTGCTAAGCGTCTGTTAGCGGGGTTTGAGATCACTCATCTCGGGGTGCTTTAGGGATGAACTCGGCTCCCTGGAGCCACCTGCAGCTCAGGGCGCCTCGGGGCCGAGCCTCCCCCGCTTGCAGAGGCGGGGGAAGTGAGACCTGGGGTGCTGTGCTGTTTCAGAGCTGCAGCCGTAGCCCGTTCCGTCGTCCTGGAAAGGTGGCAGCCTTGGCAGGAGGTCCGCAGAGGCTGCCGCGGTCTGATGGGTTAAACCGAAGGACCGCACAGCGCCGCACGTCACGGTGATAGGTAAATAAGCATTGCTACCGGGGAGGCGGGTCACACGCCTCTTTGAATGGGAACGGTGGATGCCTTGTGCGTCCTCCCATTCTTCAGGTGTCAGCAGTTCTGTGAAATTACAGTTTACACAACAGAGGTCAAGGTGACCTGTTTATTGTGGGTTTGGAGAGCGTAACAACAAGCACAGTGATGTAGCTCTAACGTTTCCAGGATCTCTTTCAAGGCAAGTGCACAGATTTGGTGCACGGTGAAGTGTCCCATGTGCTCCTGGTAAATACAGAGATGCCTTCATGGATATGGCCTGGTTGTCATGAGCAGTACAGCTCTTTAAACCAGATTCTGTAGCAAAACAAAAGTTCTACTGTACAAGTGCTTGATTTTTCTTTTTCACTACAACTGCCATGATATTATGAGGAGGAAAAAAATGAGGCTTCTTTGCTCATTATGAGAAGAAAAAATGGTAAAATACATACAGGAAGAAAAGTTGCTCTTTCTCTAATGGCCCCATTATTGGAAGGTTCACTGTGCAACATGCGAGTGCAATCTGCACTGCTCTGGAATATTGAGTCTTTAAACTTGTTACCCATGCAGCCTTGCTTGATGGTTCGAATGGTCTGCTTTTTCAAGTGGTTTTAAGTAATGTCTCACTGATTGAATTGTAATTTTCCTGACTTTATAATTGCCAAGAATGTCCTTGGCAAAATATACATACAATGTGTTTCATCCAGTTTTGAAAAGTATTTTATAATCAGAATAATAAAAGTTAATGTTCCTCAGTTCCTCCCACCACAGTTTCAACGATCCACTTGTTTTCATGTCCTGCTTTTCTTTCTCCCTTTTTTTGGTGCTCTTATGTTGTTTTTTTCCTCCCTTTTCTTTTCATCCTCCTTGTCCCTCAGTCACCCTCATCTTCATACCTTAAGTTTGTTTGCCTTTTATTTATAGGTTTTTATTATAGATGTGTGCACTTACTTGTTGCAAGCTTCCTTACAACATCTGAGCCTTTAAGATAGTTGAGAATCTCTTCATCTGGAAATTCTGTTCCTACTTTTTGTATTCATAAGATAACTTAGCACAATTCTGGAGACTAAAAGCTGCTGAGGACTATTTTTGTTTATTAAACACTGAAAAACAGGGTTTTGTGTTTTCTTTAATATAGAGCTGTGGGTGATGTGTCTTAGTCAGGTTTCCCATGCTGAAAGACCTTATAGTCTTTTATGAGGTGATGCTTTACACTTTCAAAACAAGGCAAAACCAGACAAACAAGGACAACATGTTACTGTAAGGATGTTGTTAAAGAAACGGTAAGTTAGTTGCTAGATGTTGTAAAAATTGAGTTGCGTTCAGTTATATGAGTTTTCAAAGTATTACACAGGATGATAACGGAGTGGTTTTATCTGAAGAGCTGTCTGCTATGTTCTTCTAAATGTTGGTGTGCAGCTCAGGCTGTGCTGTAGATTTACCCCATGCCATAACATGGCCTACAAATAACTGGCCTGTGAACAATTTCTTTTTGAATTGCATTAGCTGTTTTTATGTTTAGAAAAAGAAGTAGCTGGCAAGTGCCCGTGTTTTTAATTCGCTCATGTTTAAGCAAATAAAAGGCCTTTGTAATATGGGAGGTTCTTGTTTCATGCTATTTCTTCCTATGTATATAAACAAACTTTGTGGAATACTGCAAAGCTCTCTGTAGGACACGCCCAGTAAAGTCATTTGTGTTTATGCTATGCATCAAAAAGTTATGTGGACAATAGTAACGTAAAAGTCAAGTCCATCCACGTGGTTTTTAGATGATGCTTCCTAAATTGCCTAAAGGATATCTAACGAAATATGTAATATGTCAAAGCAATCTGTACTAATAGCTACATAACATTCATTTTGCCTGTGCCTAGTATGAATAATATAAAAATCTCGACAGAGTGAGGATGTGCATCAGGTGAACTCCTTGGTACTGTCAAGAGTCTGGGGGAGGATGGTGATGCAGAACGGTGACAGGGACCTGAGAGTTACATTACGCCCTGAGTGAAGCATCTGCAAAGTGATCTCTCCATGACAGCCACGGTCTGTCATGAGGAAGAGCTGGAAGTGTGGGTGAGCGAGTGGGGAAAACAAGGACTCATGGTTTTGCTGCATGGACTCAGTGGTCCATGAAGGTGCAGCAGGCGGGGCTATGGGTTCCACCATCCTTCCAAACAGTTTGGTTCATTATTCTTACCTCACATGGACTGCCTGTAGCGTGTAATTAATGAAATTACAGGTTCTGATTATATGCTTTCTCAAACAAAACTTCCACTGAAGCCAAGAGGTATTACGAGTGCATAAGGAATGCAGGATTGCATATCCTGCCTCTTGGGGCTTTGTGATGGTGAGCTGGAGTTACATATTAAACTCGGTTTAAGCCTTAATTTTTTCCCTCTGTGTTTATCCTAGTCTAGTTTCAGTTTTGCAATAGGAAAACAACAAAATCACTATGTTAAGAACATAAACAGCAGCATTCTTTTAAAAAATAGTACATTTGCTATAATTATAATGTGAATTTAAGCCAAAAATAGGGAGAGATTCTGAGTCTTGAGTTTTCAAGCCATCTGATTATGTTAGTATACTTCAATAAACTTAAAACAGTGGGTGCTGCATGAGATCTACAGTACTAGTCATCTGCAAGAAGTTGTCAGCCTTAAATGGACATTGTCAGTTGCTATAAAAATATTTTTTAGTTCATATTTTTAACTCTCTAACTTTTTTAGGAGTTTTAAAAATAGCGTTTCTCCATTAATCTTGCTTCATCTTTTCCACGCGGCAAACACTGTTGGGTTTTTCTAACTTCCTGTGTGAAACTGATGGAAGTTTTTAAGTATATCTTTGTTTTTTTAAGTATGTATTTTTGTTTGTTTATATCTTTTGTTTTGTCTAGTACAGATCTAGAAAATCTTTGGAAATGGTATTTGTTTATTAGCTGATAAATAAATCTGAAACTCGTTCATTTTCTGTAAGCTATCTCACATATTGTTCTTTAGATCCTTACAGGAATAAGAGCTACTATTTTTGTTCTTCTCCCATTTGCTGGTGGCAGAGAGTACAATTTAACATGTACATTTGAATTCCCAGAGGTGTTATTGCAGTAATTACAGCAGACTGTACATCAGCATCACTTGTTATGTCAGCAGATCTTTGAGGATCTTGTTTGTCAACTATCTAATGCTTCACATATTGGAAATGTCACTTGCATTTTTGTGGTTCCCTTAAAAATAGTATAAGTTTAAGGCATTAGATGGAGTTTTCCAGCAAGGTTCTGTGCAAGACCTGTATTCGTAAGGGAACACAACTGGAATAATTGTGTAGTTAGCAAGAAGTCTCTGTGCTTTACCAGTTAGAGTAAGTGTGGAGGCACTAATGGGGCAAAAAAGGGTGAACTAGGGCAGGAGATCAGCAAGCTATACTTTGATGGAAAATAAAGCCTCAGTGAGCCAGCAAAATCAGCTCCTCACTTTCTTGCAAAAAAAATACAGTGAAAACACATAGCAATGAAAGCATTATAGTTGGATCCACATTCTGTAAATGTGTGTAAGTTTGTATGCATTATCCCTTTTTTTTTTCAGTGAAATTGCAGATATTCCTAAATGTTTTGAGGACTGGATGACTTGAGGACTGGATCCTACTTTGTGGATGACAACCATTATCTACTGAACATAAAATTTCACTTTTCATCTTGAGCACAAGAATAGCTATTTACAGTACCACAGAAGATCCTGAAAATCTGATACATTTTCTCTGACAGGGGCCAGTAGAAGGTTCCTTTGTGACAAATGATAGGAAAAAACATAGGACTGCATGGTTGTATGTTCTAGCAGTCTGATGTCTAGGAGCTACTGAGCCAAAGGTTGTCTCCATGTGTTTGTATTTAGAAGTTTCTGGTGCTCATCTGCATGAAATTGTTGAATCACTTTTGAACCCACGCTTAATTTGATATGTATCATAAGTGGTATCATAAGTTTGTTATTTTTTTCCCCCAGACTTCTTCCTGATCAGTTCATTCGAGATCCCCAAGTTTTGAACAGTCAGAATTGGGTTTTATGTACCTTTATTACACTTTCCATGGCTGTCTGTCTTGAAACCGAGGAGCACTAGTCTGTCTTATAGAAACTGTTTCATATCTTCAGTTCCCCTGGATTCCTATGCTGGTGAAAATGAAGACTGTTAGAGATGTTATAGCTGTTTTCTTGTTTGTTAAAGAATAAAGTTTAGACCTGTAATCTCTCATAAACTGGCAGTAAGCAGATTTCCTTTACACATTGTTGTTCTGGGTTCAGGCTGATGTATGTGCATCTGCACATTCAGAGCAAGGACTTTTCCCCCAGCTCTTTAGATTGAGTGTTTGCTGTAGGTCTGGATATTCTAATTTGGCTGGTGTCCATCTGTAGAAAACTTTTCTTTTTCTTTTTTTGAAAGATGTTTTTTAGGTTTAAATAATTGTCAGCAACATTTTTAAACGTTTTCTTATGGGAAGAAAAATCACTCTCCTACCTGAATGTGTATGCTGTTTTTTTCAGTGAACAAAATGGACATGTTTTATTTAGTTGAAGAAATCTGCATGGATCAACTCCTGGCAAGAAAATTAGGAATAGTTAAATAAAGCAGTTTATACAGTCCCCTTTATATGCAGTGAGAAGATTGAAATGAATTAGTGAAAAAAAAATCATACATTAATTCAATATTGTGGAATGGACATTTTTGTCTATGTACATACCAGACAATTTCTTTGCTTATATACATACCAGAAATTTCTTTGCTTGTAAAAAGATATCGCCCCTCCTGTTTATCTCCTAGGTGCAGAGTGCTTTTGGGGAATAAGCAGCTGCTGAGTCATGCTTTCACTGAATGACTGACAACCCTTGCTTATACTAGGAACTGGTAGACTTTCTCTTCTGTGTATCAGGTGGGCAGTGTTACACTCCTTACTTAGGAAATGAAAGCATGACACAGCGTTATAGCCGACTTCGTTGAAAATGCTTATGCAGAGGAGTGGAAATGTGTTTATGCAGCCATGTAAAGCAAATCAAAATCTATCCACATTAAATTATTTACTGGCAGTAACGATTTGTTATTAAAGAAAATAATACAATAGTGTTCATTTCAATGTGCTGAACTAGCAGTTTTGCAGTGCAGTTATTCAAAGGCAATTTTGCTTGAGTATATGACTAGTAATAGAGCTGAGAGAGGCATGGTGCTCTCTGTTGGCAGTTTCCTGAAGAAATCAAAAATATGTACATAACTGGAGTGGTTAAGTCTAAACCTAGATAATCTACACATTATGATACCAATATATAACCTATGTTGAATAGTTTATGAGGCCAAAATAAATTATGGGAAGCTGTAAGCATTGCCTTCCTCTTCAGAAATGTAGGAAGGTTTTATTATGGAACTATAAATATGTCCAATACATTTATTTCCCCTTGCTATATGATGTTTTAAATTCTCTTTTCCTTGAATGTGTAAGTATGTGTTTGGATTGTGACAAGCAGAGTCCAGTTTACATTAGCAGAAGTACTTGTAGGTATTACTTACTTTTAAAATCCTTTAAGTAGTTAATGGTGCTGCTAGAAGCATAATTATTCAATAAACAGCACAGTGCTTCATGTTTCATTTAGCCATTGCTTTTTTTGTTAAATGTATAGCTATAATCTTTTAACAGAGACTGAAAATTACCTTTGACCATTAAGGATTTTACTGTCAGTTGCCATGTAAACACACATCTTTGTGAGATTTATCGTACGCCCATGGTACTCCATAAAAAGGTTTGTCACTGCATTCAGCAGGGAAAGAGAGTGTGCATTTATTTGGTTGTTGCTGTGGAAGTGCTTATGACACCATTCTTCTGATGGCCTTCTTTGGGTTGAAAAAAGATGATGGTATGAACTTCGGGTGATTTGGATTTTCTTACAGCCCGTGAGTAGCACAGTTGCCATAATACTGACATAAACTCATCTGAATAGGATCATATGGTCATCATGTGCATGATTTTGTGCATGTACTAGAGCTTTCACAGGAGTGGATGTGATAGATTTCATGTTGCAGTGTTTGTGATAGAGTATACCTTATTGAAATAGTGGCACTGGAATTTGATATGGGATTTTGTCATGCTCTACTAAAAAATCTTAAGCTTTTGTTGTGGTATGATGGGAAAAATTAACTATAAATTGTACCAATTATCTGAAGAATTTTAAAACAGCAGTCAGTTCTGTAAGTAACTAACATGTACAGAATACATCATGATGTTTTGTCGTTTAACTCAATTAACACGTATGTGACATGGGTGGCATGGTTTACTGTGAGATGTCCGTGTCCCTGGCAGGAGGGTTGGAACTAGATGATCTTAAGGTCCTTCCCAACCCTAACTGTTCTATGATTCCATGTGGAACAATATACTTAACTCACAACCACCTCACATTAAGAAATGCAGAAAGTCTGGATCACAAACTGTCCTATTTATTCCACATTGCATACACATGTGGACAAACTTATGAGCAGGTGATGTTGGCTGCTGTTAGTGAACAAGGAAGCTACAGGAAGGAATGGAATCCCTTCACTAGAAATTTAGCATAATTTAAAATGCTATCTTGTGAGATATCGTTAAGTAGATTTATGAATTAATGTCAACATAGGTAATACATTTAAAAAGAGGAACATACTATAATGGGACTTCAGAGTTAATCATGGCTAGTGAATGCTATTGTTAAACACAAATAGCTCCTTTCTGTTCTGATTGCTAAGTTATTTTAACATCATGTTAGTTTATAGTACTCCTCAAGGTCATGACCTAATTTGATATAATTTTCTAGTAAACAGTCTGAAATAGGAAAGTCTCACAGAGAAATAAAATAGTTGAGATAATGAAATTGATAATTTCATTTGAGATAATTTCAGTTGAGAGAATGAAAATTTTGCTATAAGATGAAGGGAATGAAAGTTAATTATGTCCTGGACATGCCCATCATTTCCAGACTCAAACCCCCAACTTTTGCAAATATTGTTTATTTTAATATTGTTGGGATAGGATGTAGCAAGTACCATCTGTTGTGGGATAGAAATTCAGAGACCTTCACTGTTGCCAAAATGGTCTTAGAAATCATACAAATTTAGAAGTAGTTCTTATCTAACTGTATCGTTATTGGTGACTTTCAGTATATGTAATGATAGGACAAGGCGTAACAGGTTCAAACTTAAACAGGGGAAGGTTTAGATTGGATATAAGGAAGAAATTCTTTACTGTTAGAGTGGTGAGGCACTGGAATGGGTTGCCCAAGGAAGTTGTGAGTGCTCCATCCCTGGCGATGTTCAAGGCCAGGCTGGACAGAGCCTTGGGTGACATGGTTTAGTGTGAGGTGTCCCTGCCCATGGCAGGGGGGTTAGGACTACATGATCTTAAGGTCCTTTCCAACCCTAACTATTCTATGATTCTATGAAATTGGAGATAGAGGATTTCCTGAAAGCTACTGAAAGCATTCAGATGACTGTCCATTCTGCTGATTCTTATCCCACAACAGGGAACTGAAAAAGATACCCCAAACCACAGTGCTAAACTAAAAAAAAACAAATGCCACCCCAAAAAATCCTCCAGAACTCCCACCTGTATGGCATTAACACAGAATTCTGATGTGCAGATACTGGCACATAATGACACAGGATATTTTGTATTGTCATAACCTTCAGACACAACCAATCTGGACAAGGCAGAAATTTCACTCAAGGCTGAGGGATGAACACACTTTTTACTTTCCTCAGGTCCAAAGTTGTTCATTTCAGATCAGCACTGGAAAAAATCACCCTGCAGTTGCTAATTGGCTTATATCTCCTCTTGTTGAATTAAAAAGACCCATACGCCTTGGTTTTCAGAGATAAGCCTGTCATTATGTAACTGTAGTAATTTTCTTTATTTAATAAAATAAAAGCATCTTCATTTTCTGCATTATTCTATACTGTACAGCTCCTCAAGGTGAATTATTTCGAAAGAAAGAATGAAGTAATGAGCTTGAATGGCTCTCAGACCAAAGCTTGCTGTTGGAGCTCCCTGAACGAAACAGATGACAGTGCCAGATTTTCTTCCAGTGTAAAATGCAGTCAGTTGTACAGAATATTTTAAAGTGCCAAGAATAGAAACCTTCTTTGTGCAGGATAAGGGTTGGCATCAGCTGCAACTAAAGCATTTGTTACGGTTCATAAAATGGGCAGAAACGATTTAATTTTCTTTTTTAGAACATCAGTATTTTTTAAGCGGTGCTCCAGACATAAACCTTTTCCCTACTGAATCTATTTTAAACGTTACTTAACATATTAGAGTTAAAAATAACTGCCGCCATATATCTTCTTTTGATCACAGGTCAATTTAAATGTAAAGATCAACACTGGTTTTCCTTCCTTCCTTCCTCACAAAATGTAGTTTGAGCTATGGCTTCACGAAACAGATCCCTTTCCATGACTGAAAGAGGGACAGAGAAGAGCAGGGAGGTGGGAAGTGGCGGTAGCATCTAACCTGCTATGGGGGTTCAAGGTGAATTCAGTGGAACGGGATTATTTTTTAACCTTTTCAGTTCACACTGCAAATGCATCTGGCAGAATGGGGGCACCAAGTGTAGCAAAAGAAGGAGAAGACACCCCCACCACCACCAAGTCCTACAGCCCTGCTGAAGTCAACTCTTTTCTAACACATTCTCCCATCTTCTGCACATAACTAAATTTTGCAGACACAGCAGCCTTACACTACTGTGGTTCCACATAGCAAACTCAGGTCACTTACTATATAGTGCTAGTTCGGATCAGCAGCAGCCTGTGCCTCGGAAATCTGAGAGGCTTAACATGCAGATCCCACTATTCTGGGGACAACCAACCCCACCCCACCCTCAGAATCTCCCAGTCTTCCCTCTGCATTTTTCAGAATGCCTTTCTTCTTAATCAGATTAAAAGACCTTCTGTGTCAGACCAGTAGCACAAAGAAAAGCACCCATAATGCAGATCTGTCACTAAGCTGCAGTGAGCCTAGCCCTGAAGGTCGCTGAGAGAGGTGCAAGTGTTTGAAGGAGGAGCAAGAAGTCCTCCATGGAGCTGGAAGATGAAGCAAAAAGTATCAAAATCATAGCACATCACTCTAATCTGCATATCATAAGGCAAAATTATTTAAACTTTCATGATATTATTAATAAAGTACCAATAACAATGTTACAGTGCACTCTTCTACCAGGATTTGACGAAGGGGAAGCTGCTGGAGGTCTATATTGCACATATGGTACTTTCTGGATTAGGGGATTTTTAACAGTTTTAGGGAACTGTAGATTGTTGCTGTTATCTTAATAGAACGCCTCAAGTGCTGTTGTTTAACATGCAGATGAAAAGGGCAAATTAAATAACTTTCAGACATCAGTATCACTCATTCCCAGCCTTGTCAGCCCTGAGTAGGTGGATATTAGTTGGCACAGACTGCGAAGCTCCAATTAACCAATAAAAGAGGCTGAGTGAGAGAAGAAGTAATTAATGATATAAACAAAACTACTTGATCATCTGTGACAAGAAATTATCTGTGGGAAGGGGGGGAGCAAAGAGACAGGACATAAGAAAGTTGTAACATCCTCACTGCCCAGACCAACAGTTTAGATTTTATAATACATGCTATACTATATAATTTACACTACTAAAGAGAGAGTCTGTCTAGAAAGGTAAAAATCTTAATCATTTGCAAGACCAGAGCCTTTTGGAGAACAGCAACAGGGAGAATATTTCCATTCCTCACCCAAAGCACTGCTGTGTCCAGACCAATAAGTGTTGCAGAGTACTGCCTCTGCTATACCTAAATGTCCATCTTTCCACATGCAGCACAGAGGAGTGTATCTAGGATCAAAATGGAGTTACTTATCACAATGTATTATCACTTCAATGTATCTTGGGAAACAACCTACTTTATACCTTCATTTAGCCTGACCTGACAGGTGTATGAGGCAATCTACCATCTGCCTGACTACAATGAATAGGCACAGATGTATCAGGAATACGAACAAAACACCAAGTTGCATCTCTCACCTTGGACAGGTACACCTTGCTTGTTTGTAAAAGGATCAAAGACTGAAAAATTGGGGACTGACAAGATGACATTACACCCTCCTAAATTATTTCTTCTGTCCAAAAAGAGTAGTTGAGAACAAAATGGATAAGAAATGGGACCCATTAACAATAGTATATATAATAGAAACTGCTTCTGCATAAGTATGGTAGCTTATATAGGCTGTGTAATACACCAGTGGGTTTAGTCAAGCTCATCTAAATCTTACAATTTAAATACTACATGATAAACACCTGACAGGCAGGAACTGTTGAAACAGGCAATACCAAACATTTTAAATTACACTTTTCAAATGTACTCTCATACCAAGGATATAAAAAATTAATGTTTCAGGAAAACAAAAAAAGCATCCTGACAGCAAGGATTTCTTTGCTTGGTACACTGGAAATGCACAGAATATCTTACAGGCACAGCACTTCAAAAGGCACCACTGGTTCAAGATTTGTCTGCCTCACCAATTGTACATACAGGGTGACAAGTCCTCGAAAGGCATATGCTATTTCAAAACACAGCTGAGGTCTCCAAAGCTTTTGGGGGTTTGGGATGTTCCATTTCAATTAAAATTTTGACCTGTGCAGGTTCAAGAGCTCCACTAAGCCAGCACTGGTACAAATCAAAGTTTACCTTGAGCATAGTGCTCATGATTTTGCAAGCATGGATTGAGCATTTTTAAGCTTAATTCTCAGCGTGGTTGCAGTTCAACATTTCTTGCCCACAAACAAAGCCTCACTCTCCAGGTGCTAACACTCATAGACATGTCTTTTAAAACTATAATGGTTAAAGAATAGCACCACCTCTGCAGAAAACAGAGCATCCTTTGCATTAGGCACTCAGATGAATCATGCGACACACACTTGTTTTCAAAACTAGTTTTACTACAACCATCACACACAGACACACACAAACACCTTTTTGTTCTCAAAACTCTGATAAGTTTCAGAAAAGTGTGTTTTCACACATGCCATGTACACCTTTCCCTAGAAACTTGAAATAAGCAGAGCGATTACACAATGACACAGAAACGGTATCTTACAGGGAAGATTTGGAATTTCAGGATCTGAGACCAAGCCACTATGGCACCAATATTTCACTATAAAGACACCACACATACAACATGATAGAAATTCAAATTCACTGCCAGCATTCCAGTTTTACAAATGCCTGCTATTCAACAATGTGTGTTTACTGCATATGACTCAAAATAAGAAGAAATAAGAAAAAAGAGTAAGGAAAACAAAGAAGTGATGACATAAGATAAGCAAACAACAGGAAAACAGAGTTTAAGAGATCTACTGATATTGAAGAGCAAAAGTATCTGCCAATCTTAGTAACGTTTTCATTTTGGTTAAGGAAGTTTGCATTACCTGTCGACTTCCCTGCTTGGAGGAGCAGCTGCTTGTACTTCTTGAAGGAGACAACATTTTCTGGGATGCACCAAAGTTTTTTTCCTCACTCATGATCCAATGCTATTTGTTTCACATAAGCTCACTTAGAACACCACTAAAAGGTAATTTTGAAAATGTGTTGGAAGACTCCTGAAACGCAGAACTCATCCTTCACCCAAATGCAGTCCTGTGGCATGATCTGCATCCCATGGAAATTCCTAAAAAGGAAGAGAAAACCAAAAAGCCAAGTTATTAGATGTTGTCTCTTACTGCCAGCCTGTAGCATGAATCATAAATAAAGCCTTTGGTAACACAAGCTGGCTGCATAGCTGTTGGAATAATTTATAATAATGTGCAATCACTTTCAGACAGATTTCCAAGTCTCAAACAGGAACAACAAGTTTTGGGTATGAAATGTATGCTTTGGTTGTCACTGTTTATTCAGAAGATAAAGTTCAGTATCAAGAATCTTTTTAAGGATTTAAATTCATTAAAAAAAATATTAAGAAGGACATCCATAGAGTATAAAAACCCAATCTATATAAAATGAACCAGAACAGTCTCCAAATGAGAAGAAAGCATTAATAAAATGTCTCACAAGGATGGTGACACCCTTTTTCCCTGTTCCCTGGTAATTTAAATAAGTAAGCATGGCTTCAGGTTGCAAAGAAAAAATAAATAAATCTCTTTCTATAACAGAGCAATACATTAAAGCAGCGAGCACAGAAACTCAGCTGCACAGAGCTGTGCACGACCACTCTTACCTGGAATCAGAAAGTTGTAACCATTATCACATCAGTTGTCTCAGTCAGTGACTGGAAGAATAACCACCAGCCTGTTTAATAACATTGTTTGCAGCATATGCAAATAAAAGCCATGCCAGAAACTCGCACTAAGGGATTTCCAGTGTAGGCCAGAGTTGTCATGGTAACTGCATATGGTTTTTAAAACCAAACAGACAACATGACAAAAGGGTGATGCGTTCCAAAACTTGGGGTGGTGAAGCTTTATAGATTTTGTATCATTTCAGGTTTTATTGTCTTGGGTAAGGAATTTACACGTTAGGAAGAGTGCAAGAGCAACCACATAGAGGAAGGTAGAGAAGTTTCCATGAAGAGAAGAGAAATTTCATTGCTTAGACAATGCTGTCAGCAGTCCTGAACTAGGATCACTGTACTGAAGTTTGCCATTCATTTTTCCTTAAAGAGTCTTAAAAACCTATTCTGAGAGAAGCAGCATTTTCAGCTCCCTAGTGAAACACTTCACATGTTTTAAGAATTCCCATTAAAAAAAGAAAAAAGAAAACCAAAAGATGCAGACAAAACCCCACAGATAAAACCAAGTGCTATATTTAAGATGAAGACAGCACTATGCTGCAGAAAACTTCTCTGCTGTAGTCTGAAGCAACCAACTGCCAGAGACCTTTTCCAATCTGCAGTGCCTCTTTGGAAGTACAGTTTGCTGTAACATTTCAACCAACATGCCCTCTTTTCACCTGAAACAACATCACTCTTCATGGCATTGACCTTACCTAGTCAGAAATAATTACCTCCAGAGAGAAATCTATTAGCAATAGTAATGAAACAGCCCCAGTCTCCAAAGGTCAGGTGAGAAAGCGAGCTCTGATGGGACTCTTCCTCTTGTCAATCAGCCTGGCAACTACTTCCAGGAACCATCAGACAGGTACAAAGCAAGAGCCAAAGGAAACCAGAACACCACAGTGATGTGATAGCAAGGTCTGAACTGAGCCTAGCACAAGGGGTTTACACCAAAATTACTACTGAGATTAGGAATAGTGTAATTTGCAGAAGGTACAGTCCCTTTCTATCCATAAGATGAATTTGTGTGGCATGTCATTAAGAGTTAGCACTTTTAACAAATTTAAGATTTATCACACTTCATGCAGGTTTTTAACCGGAGTAAGTGTAACTTTCTTGCTTAGTTTCAAGCTGTATTTGGTAAAACAGTTTAATGATAACATCTCTAGTAATAACCAAAGATCAAACATTCACCACAGGAACAGAAACATGCTCCCTGCGAATTCATCATTCAAATGCCCCCTTGTAAGTACTATGCAGCAAGTGTTTTCCCTTTTGGCACACTGATCGCTCAAATAACTGATCCGTGATCCAAACAAGCACTTTATCACATGGCTTTCACTGGTGACTATCCAGCATTTTGGCAAAGACTGGCAGAGTTCATGAAAAGAAGACATTCTAATTTGCAGCAAAATGCATTGGAAGTTGCTGTCATTAGTACTGTATGAGTGTATCTCCAGAGTACGCTAGATCTAAATTATACACTGCCCTTTGCCTATTGGAACACACAGCACAAAGGCTGTGATGTCCTAGAAGCATCACGTAACTGAAAAAAAAAAAATTGAGGTCTTGAACTTTAACAAAAGCTATATAATCAGGAGAGTATCTCTATCATCATGTTTTTGGCGTGGAGTCCAAATGAAGTTAAGCTGTGGCTACATTAGCATTTTAGGATAGAGAAGAAACGCACTTCCACTACAAGCCCCCTGGTCTCCCACTCTTGCCACATTTAGATTTGCACTGCAGGCCAGTCTTGGAGTATGGAAACCAAACCCATTTTGAATGAAATGTGCTCCAGGAGTGCATCCAGTGCACAAAGCATTGAGTGCACAGCACCAGACTACAGCTAGTCCTGACTAGTCCCTTCCAGGTGTAGATGCTGGTCACCTTTAACTGATTGACTATGAAGGTCCACTTTGACTGCACTTGCTAACATTGACGTCATCTAGTCACACTCTTACTCCACCTAACTGAGTGCTTAAGATCTCCTCCGGCAATGTCATTTGTCCTTCTGGAATCAAAAACAGAGAGTGACAGGCACTTTTCCAGAATTCAAATGAGCTGAAGGTGACTCAGACACCTCATCAGAGATGCTTACGCAAGGGGCAGGAGGCAGGCTGAGCAGTCCCGATTTTCTTATCCTGTCTTTCATACAGGAGGTGCTCCAACCCCCTGATCATCCTCACGGCACTCTGCACTTGCTCCAACAGTACCATATCCTTCTTATGTTGAGGGCACCAGAACTGCATCCAATAGTCCAAGCAGGGTCTCATAAGAGCAGAGCAGAGGGGCAGGATCACCTCCTTCAGCTGAGGCAAAGAAGTCGTTCAGAATCCCAGTCTTCTCCAAATCCAGGGTAGCCAGTTCTTCCATTAGCTTCCAGAGAGGGCCCACGTTGTCCCTAGTCTGTCTTTTGTTTGTGATGTATCTATAGAAGCCTTTCCTGTTATCTTTCACATCCCTTGCCAGACTCAATTCTATCTGGGCTTTAGCTTTCCTGACCTGATCCCTAGCATCCCACCAATGACAATGGACATGTCCCTGTACTCCTCCCATGCTGCCTGCTCTTGCTTCCACCTTCTATAAGCTTCCTTTTTCCTCCTGAGTTTTCTCAGTAGCTCCTTATGCATCCATGGAGGCCTCCTGGCCTTCTTGCCCCATTTCCTTATTGCCAGGATGCAATGCTCCTGAGCTTGGAGCAGGTGATCCTTGAATATAATTCTTGAATGTGTGAATGTATATCATATATACATATATAAATAACATATATCTCCTTGAATATTCGTCCAGGAAGGTGTGAAAACACTGATCTTGCACTCAGAGCTGACTCTCATATTCTGGCTGCAAAGAGCAGAGACTAGACTTCTCTAGGGCAACTGATATTTCACATTACCTGTGGAATGTAAGGCTACCAGGTACAAGAGCAATTACAACTTTAAAGCAGCCATGAAAATCAGCGTTATGCTAACTAAGCTAAGATTCTGCAGCTAAAATTGGTGTTTTGATGTCATCATGATTCAATTGCTTCAAGTTCAATACATTTTGTTCCTCCTCATGTCACACGACAGCCTCAGTGAGAACTGTATTTTTCCCACCTTTACTCTGGAGCAGACACTGGACACACTTTGGTCTACCCCAAAAAGACAAATCAAAGGTGTGAGGCTGAGGCAAATCCAAATCAATTCAGGAGAAGAATTTCCACAAGTCCTAAGTATTGGCCTGATTCTTTGCTATCAAGTCAGCAGCAGTAAAAGTAAGCCAAGAGTGCTTTTGCAAATGACCTCACCAGGTGCATTTTAAACAATTAAGAATACATGAATATCAAATATTATTTATAGCTACTACATTCTAAACCCATAACCAGCACTTATCTCTACTTATCATCTGTTACTAAGAGCCTTATCATTCTGTACCAATTAAAGCTAATGTAAACACCCAATAATACATACAACAGGAACACCCATTTAAAAAAGTACTTCCCTGAGTTGTCCTCAAACCTTTAAAATTGCACAGCTTCAAAGCTGCCTCTCAGTACCACAACTCATCTCCTGCAACTCTCAAAGTAATCAGCTGACAGCAAAATCCAAGTTTTTCCACCTCTCGCATAGAAGAAAGGCAGAAATTCAGGAAAAAAAGGAAAACTCCAGTAGAAAAATAAAACACCATTACGCAGTTACTTTTGTTATGGGTCTGGAAGAAAAATAAAGCCTTAACAGCTGCTTCAGAGATGATTCAGCAGTGGAGGAACACTGTGGAGAGATTTTGAGCAGCAAAACTGAAAGTGTACATCTCATTCTGTAACTGTAGTTAATTAAGGCTTTGTGATTAGAATAGGCACAACAGAACGCCTGATGAGAGTCATGCGGACACAGCAAGCACAGAACTGAGCAATCCAAATCAAAGTTGAAAGCAACATTGACTGACTTTCACAGATTTAAAAAAGAATCTGTTCTGAAACCTTTGCTCGGTAGCTAATATTAAATTATTGAATTACACTCACTTATGTCCACCTGGATAAACAAAGCAATAGCTTTTTCCACATATTGCTTCCATGGCTTTCTCTGTTCTACTTCAAATTGTCAGCTTTAATCTATCCCACTGCCTTATCTGGCTCAAGAAAAAAAAAAAAACAAAGGAAAGAATTATTTATAGACCACAGATACACTGTGTACAACTACTGGAGGTATCTTTTCAAGGCAGGTATTTGCTGTTCCTGAATTACCGCAAGATTCACACTCTTGAAGGATAAAGCACACAGATACTGTCCTGTTGTTAGCTATTCTCTTCATGTAAGAAAACTTGCAGAAACACAGAATAGTTTAAAACAACTAAGTTATTCAAACTGTCTTTGAAAGCAAAAGTTCAAACAGCTTAGGGAGAAGAACAGTAACAGGAAGCATTTCAGAACTGTCTTCCATCAGATAGATGCTGTTTCTAGGTATCATACATGTCACAATGCCTGTTGAGCAGATCCTTTCATTAGCCACAGACATGTACTATTCTCCAAAGTAGTCCATGATGCAAAGAAACAGCTCCATCTAGCCCACCTCCTGAAGGAGGCTATTGGAGTAATTAAATCATGCTATTTCAGTGACCCAAAAGAGGAACATTTAGTTCAAACAAAACTCTCTTGTCTAATCAAGAGAGTCATAGACAGAGTGGGAAAGGGAAACAGCCAGACAAATGACAAACATACAGCATTCAACACCAGATTACTTTTCATGTATAATATTCATCATTTGATGAAACAAAATCCTGTATGTTCCAATGTATGGAGAGCAAAAAACAAAAACCAAACAACATTCAATGTCAAGTCTAGTCAGAATCTCCTGAAGCAAAACAGATTTCTGCTGTTTCACTAACCCTTGGGGCAAATAATTCAATCTTTGCATTAGGAAAATCTCATATAAATTTAGAAATAGGTCAATCAACATCCTGAAACATAAGCATATATAAAAATACCACCTTTCCTGCACATCCACCATAGAAACTGACTACAAAACTGCACACAAAATGATTTATTTTAAATGTATAATCTTGACACTCTTTTCCCCCTCTTTTCTCCCTCCCTGAAATCTGCTATAGATTACACTTGTATGAAAAACTTGCAAGGTATATATTCTAGATACATATGTTAAAAATCCTGGTGACTAGTGATAAAGAAAATACATGCAGTAAGGGTTGTATTATTACACTAATTTGTCAGCTGTCACACCACCTTTTCCTCTGCACTTTTATGTACAGAGTCATAACTAATAGGCCTGACCTAGCTCACAGTCAGGTTCTAGATAATTAGTAATCATCCTTCTCCTCCTGCCTCTTTCACAAAGCCTTGCCTAGGGACAGCCTGGCAGCTCAAGGCTCTCTAGTACAAGCTGCTGGACTGAGTCCCACATTCCCCCTTCCAGCTCTGAGCATGACTTACACACTCAGCTGGGAAGCCAGAAGCTCTGGACGACAGGATGTGATTTGTGACCCAGTAACAGAGGGGTACACAATCTCCCTGTCAAGAGGGTGGAGTAGAAAATAACAGCTGTGGTCAAATCCTACACTGGGAGCACGAACACTGCATACAGCAGTGCTAACAAGGTTGACAGCCTTCCCTGGGCCCCACTAAGAAGGAAGAACTGGGTCTGTTTGCACTGGAAGTGCTATTCATCTAGACAAGATTTTGGAAGTGAAAAAATGAAAGATGATCAGGTAATAGAAAAGCCAGAAAGGCTTATTAGCAGTAAGGAAAGTAACAGGCACATAGTATCATTTTAGTCTGTACTAAACACCTTGGAAAGGCCCATCTGTTAGTGATACCATCCCAGAGTTGGAAACATTACCAGCACAGCTTTGGCAGGAGTGTAAATGCCTTTCATTTTTCTGCTATCTGTTACTACTTAAAGCTTTGCTTTGTTCACTGAGACAAAGATACTCTACTATGCCCCAAGGCTTACTCCTTTTTAAAACTGCACTTGTTATTGCTAAAATGTTACAGAAATACACACTGTTTGTTTTCCTAGACTCAGTTTTGATAGGCACAGTGTTAGTTCTGGAATTATCTGTCAGTCTGCCAGCATGTAGTAATTCAAGATCTTAAGACAGCACTGCCTGCACATGAAAAGACATAATCTTCCTGTCAAATCATTGAAAGCAAGCATGTAATGTCAAATCAGCCTGTGTCTTTGCAACCTGATAAGCTGTGAGATGCATACATCTATCAAGACTGTCATCAAACAATATACTTTATTAAACCTGCTGACATAGTTGGTTTAACTATGGAGAAAGAAACCCAAACCCAATCAGCTGCGATTTCAGGCAGAAAAGCAAATAGGACACTACTGAAAGAATTTTGGTGGCGCAGGAATGATCCTCCCCAGAGTCTGAAGAAAAACATCATGGAGTAGGTATAAAGAGCAACCAACACAGAGCTTCCTTATCTCACGCAGGAAAGCTAGACATGTCCATTAAAGATTGGCAGGATCCAACAAGCCTGCTTTGTCCTCTTTGATGTGGTGTTTTTACATTTTGGCATCATCTACTTTCGGGGGGGGGGGTGGGAGGGGGGGAGGAACAAAACAAAACAAAACAAAAAAAGAACCACACAGAAAAACCAAAACCAACCAACCAACACAAACAAAAAAATCCCAACCAAAAATCTACGGTCCCCTCCCATATTCCAGTGTATCTTGGAAAAACAGGCACTGTCATGATGTCCTGTGTATGTCACTTAACTCCTAAAAGAAAAAAAGTTAGAAAGGAAACACCATTTCCATTTGAGAACAGTGCTCCTCCTTTTTAGGCAGGCCTATTAACTCAGTGTTTAAATCTCATTAACTTTAATAACCGTGGTAACAAGATTCAGTTCTTCCCAGGATACACAGAAATTCATTTACACACTTTATAAAGTGTAATGACCATGAGTTACGAAAATGTCACATTTCTTCTTGATCGACTCACTGTACCTTTACAGGCTTCTGTTTCTAGGTCCCTTCCAGTGCACCTTTTTTCAGTGTTATGTTAGTATTTATAAATGCAGAGCTACAGCTCTTTTTTTTTTTGAATACTAGGTAGATTCTTTATGAAAGATCTTTCATATTAAGATAGCTTGAAACATCAAAAGAGATGTGTAGTATCCTGAAGAAGTGCAGGTAGTTGTTAGCACATCAGTGTTAACCCTTTCTAACACCATCTTAGGCAAGAGGCCACTAACTTCCCAACACTGTGTTTTTGTGCACACAGCATCTGAATAAACCTTGTCACTTTAGAGATGTGTTGGAGATAATAAACACGCATGAAGTATAGCGAGGGCAATTAGTCCAAGTGCTGAGTACTTTTGTTATTAATGCCAAAAGGTAAGAGCTCATTCCAAGCTTTCAATGAGAAAAAACCCCTCACAAATATAAAGAAAAAAGTATGCACAGAAATGTGCTGCTTTGAAACAGTGATTAAGAACATTAAGGCTTGGTCTTCAAGGACAGACAGGATGACGCCTGCCACTGTCCTTTTGCCTGGAAACATGTTTCACATACACTTATGCATGTGACAATAACTGCGAGAAGCAGATATGGATGGAGGAGTGAACCATGCTCTTGTGAGATTCCACATCACAGTTGGTCTTAAATCCATTTATATTTATAACTGTAATGAACACCTTGACAACGGGAACCAGGAAAGAGGTTCCACAGATCAGGTTTTCTGAAACATTATCCTTCTGGTATAAGATAAAGATGAACTGAAAGAGCCCTAGAAGCAGAGAGATGCAAGATGCAGGAAACCAGACTTTAAATCTGAATCAATACATGCAATGTTTTGCCTAAGTAATATGAAATAGGAAATTATCAATCACAATAGCTGGGTCAGCCAAAGAAGATACAGGATAGAGGTAAGGGCCCCTGGCTAGATTGACAAGGTAGCTCTTGAGCAGGCAAGAGACCATAAAAGGGATCCTCTCCCCACATCAAATGATAGAACCCCACCACCACCTTGAGTTCTGAAATGCTGGAGAAGGACCTGAATCCAGCTAGGGTTACCTTAGGGGCTCTACTTGGACAGAGCTGGTAAGAGAACTTTTGACATTGGAAAAGGAAGAAAGTGATCAAAAAGCTGTAGAAACAGCAGCCATGATTGGGAAGGATAGAGAGAAGACCCTTTCAGAGTGAGTGCTTGCATGTCAGATCTTGTCCTGCTGCTGCCTAGCTACAATGAACCAAATCTAAAAGCAAGTTAGGGAATTGGCCAAAAAGGAAAGCTTCAATTAAGACTCTGTGAATAATTTAATGCTATTGCAGACATCCCAGAACAGGGAAGATGTATAGAGGTTTAATGCACTAAGTTCTTTCACCCGAGCCTACTACCATATGACATCCACATGTAAAATATGGCCTGCCTCCAGCAGTAGAACTCAGAGTTAATACAAAGCTGTTGAGAACTTTTATGAGTTAGAGTTGCATTTCAGTGCCTCCAATGACAGGTTAGAGCTCAAATTCATATTCACTTTAAAACTGCCAAAGCAGTTAAAGAAATTCTTGCTCACAAACATTTTGCTACCGTCTGTTTCCTGGAGATCAGTAGTTCCCCTGCCAAAAAATAAGTACACTGAAAAAAGAAAAAGTAGCACAGGAGGTCTCCTTAATCCACCTCAGTGGAGAGCTATTTCTGACAGCGGTGGTTCACATACCTTGCTTTGCCCATCATCAACTTGTGGACAAGAAAAGTGGAAGCAGTATTATTTTCAACTGTTCCAGACAGATCTGAAAAAGATACTGTGTCCCTAATCTTGTACTTTAGATTCAGGCTAGTGCAAGCTACAGGCTTTGTACTTGAATTTAATTAAAAACAAAAGAAATTCCACGATTAAAAAAAGCTTCAGCTACACTCCTGTTCTCAAGCATTTTTAGAAGGTGAGAAGGTGGAAGGTTTTAATTAGGATGCCTCAGCAATATGAAAGAATGAATCATTTACAAGGAACTTCATTTGAGCTCCGTGAAAGGGTGCTACAACTTAACAATCCATATTTGTTATTTCTAATGAGTACACTCATTTTTTATTCCAGTTCTAGTCACTGTGAATAGTCTATAGAGATAGCAGACAACAACATGAAGAGTCTTATGTGTGTAGTCTAGCATCTTGGTTGCTTCACAGCATTTTTGAGGTTGGTTATACTTGAACTGCAACTAACAACCTGGATTTTAATTATAAGCTATAAAAGCAACAATAAACAGAAGTGTTTACAAGTGATGTAGATTCCCCTTAAACGGCTTAATATTAGAAGAGTGCCACTATTCTTTGTCTTTGCCTCCAATCTCTCTACTCTCCTCCCAACCCCTCATCATTTTGTGTTTGTTTCTGAAGTGCTAACATACAGTAC
This sequence comes from Loriculus beryllinus, assembly GCA_039877255.1. Classification (NCBI taxonomy): domain Eukaryota; kingdom Metazoa; phylum Chordata; class Aves; order Psittaciformes; family Psittacidae; genus Loriculus; species Loriculus beryllinus. The sequence goes on from JBCJKH010034867.1 coordinate 24,521, forward strand.
TGGCTCTTCCAGACCACCATGGCTTACAACACGAAAATAAATTAAACCTGTGCTTAATTATGAGTAGTGCAGCCTGACATACTTAACAAGACATTTTCCATTATTATTCACTATTATTCTCACTATTTTCCACAATTATTTCCATTATAGAATGCATTTGATGAATTTCTGTAAAGGAAAACAGAAAAAAAAAAAAGGCTATCTCTTAGAGGAAGGAGCTAAAAGGGGAGTTTATTTTTTAATAAAAATATGTGTATAACATGAATTTAAAGGAAACATAACACTGAAAGCTAATTTTGTAACAGATGGCAGTCATGCCAGCTTCACCCATATTGACCTACATATTTTTTCCTTAATTTTTATTAATATTTATCTTTCATTCACTGTGTTTTCCACAATTTTGCCAGCAAATGGTACTTTTAGGATGAAAGGTTTGGGAAACTCATTCAAGTACATAATTTTTTATGTAGTAAAATATAGACGTGTAAAGGAGAAAAACACTGTTACAAAGCTGATGCCATAAAACTGCAATTTTGGCATAAAATTGTGTTTTCAAAGGCTGCTCAAGATTGAAACTCTATGCACAAAGTTCACATCAGGTCTTGACCACGAGTTTGCAGACATTAAAGCATTTTCATAACTGAGCTTCTTCTAGAAAAACTAAAAATACACCTGTGCCATACACAGTTAAAACACAACCACTGAACTGAATTTAATTATTTTGCTATATGCATTTAATTGTGAAAAGGAAGAAAAATTTAATGCATATAGAAACTGAAGAATAGGAAGAATGTGAAAAAAACCCCTGTGAACAGTAACTTAGGTAAAAAGAAAAAAAAATACATTTTTTGTACAAAATGCACCCAATCTTCTCTTAAGTATTGTGTAAGGCTGCTCTTCAGAGCATGCCATAAAACATATTTATATGTTCTACTTTTGTTACTCCAAAATAACAAGCATTTACACAGAACATCACATTAAAGATAAATCTGGGAATGGCTGATGGCAGTTGGGAACTTTCATTTGGAGAACTTACACCATCAGCATTTGCAGCTTTCTGTACTTGAAAATAGCAAGTCAACTGCCTGTTCTAGCAGCACACAAACAAGGTGGCAGTGGGAGCCAGCAATCCCCAAGCTTCTATTTCAGAGCGCGGTTCTCAAGCATGCTATCTCGCCTGACTGTTCATCAGCATCTGAGGAAAAGAGCTAGGTAGCCTGAGCCTATTTGCACAGAGAGACTGCTGCAAAAATATCCTTTGGAAAGACTTACAGGCTTTCCTGGAATAGAAGTGGCGAGCTTCTATGTAACAAATTCTTTATGAATGAAATTTATGAGCAGCATTTCATGGTTAGCAACACAACAATGGCAAGAAAAGTACCACATGTATCTGATTGCCTAACAAAACTCAGAAACCCTGCACATACAGGATGAGACTCAAACAATAAATAGTTCCTATTCTGACTGAAGGACCAACCCCCACATGTCCCCCATTACAATGACCTTCCAGAGTAGGAAACTCACATTAATTAGGAGAATCATTAAATAACTGTTGTTGAAGCTATTCCCACCTTATTTCCAGACTGATCCACTGAAAGATTGTTCTCTAGTGTGATTTTACAATACCCAATTAGGCAGATGAACAGTGAAGGTGATCACTGCTTAAAGCCAGTAACCAATACAGTGACAAAACAAGCAGGATCTCCTGTCACACTCCAGTATTGTTTGCAGGACCACAGAGATTCTAGAAACAGATCACTTATCATGCTGAATAAATATCATACTGTTAAAAGGTGAAAGTCAAGACAGAGAGAGTGCAGTACAATACAACACATTTCTTGAATACCTGGGTGCTATATTCCACTTCTTCAATTGAATCTGAATTCTCTCTCACCTCTTTGGTCAACTGATTTAAAAGATTCTGATCTCTCCTCTTACATTTCTCTTATTTCAGCACCATAAGGTTTTTGAATAAAGATTGGAAAGTGGGACAAACAGAAGCCACAGTATCGAATGAAAACTGATCACATCTTTCTGCTTCAAATAACACCCACCCTGAAGTGCAGTTCATTTAGGCTGACCCAAACTGCATTAAATGCTTTCACACCTCACATTTTGCTTTCACATAAATAACTGCATTCCCAACCATGCAAATTCTGACTTATTACCAATCACCAACCTATTAAAAAATTCAGTACTAGTCAAAAAAATGGGATGTAAAATTGCCTTTACTCCCTATGGCATCCAGGAACATGTTTTGTAAAGTCTGTAATTTGCTCTCCTGGTTTGTCCCTATAATTCCAGTACTCAGTGCTGTGAAATAATGAGAGCTTCCAGTAAATGGAAGCAATGCACTGATTTTGCTGCCTTATGCAGGGGGATCTGACTTTATGTTCATCTTGCCTGGGGACTCCACAGATGGCTCAGAGTTCACATCTCCTGTTGCCAGTTCATGCATTCACAGCTCTATGTCCCTCTTCTTCCTCCCTGCTCCATGCCCTGTGCCTGGAGTACTTTTCCAAAGCTAGGTAAAAACATAGAAAAAAGACATTTGGAAGTTAAACCCGGCAGCTTAACTACCTTACAAAGCAAAATTAAGAGGCTTACATTCACCAACAAGTACAGGAATTGTCAACTTGGACATTATGCACTATGCATGAGAAAGTAAACATGTGACAAACACATTTCTTCCCATGTGAATGTAATGATTCTCAGCTAATGTATCTAAATTAAGGCACACACTAATTATTTCTGGACAGAGCAGAGCAACAATTAACATTTTGTATATAATCAACTACTGGCTTTTTTTATATTCAGAACCAATTCCAGGGATGCTGCAGGCCTGACTCTTCAGCTGAGCAAGCAGCGAGATATTATTTCAATGACATTCACTTAATCAGACTTCATGTCCACATGCACAGAAACAGGATATTCACAGGTAGTATATTAAGCAAATCATGTAAAAGCAAACAGTTCAAACTGGTTTGCCATTATGTATCTAAAACCACTAAACAGTCTTCCATTTGATCCTCTCTGCAACACACTGAATCAGGACTTGTCCACTACTGCTAACAGAAACAAACAAACATTAACACTGGTTTTTACAATCATTTCAGAGTACTCTGAAATATAAATACAGGCAGAAATATAAATACTTTTGTGACAGTAATAAAATACTCCTTATGAATAAAGGAAGGAAGGTGACTCTTCCTAAGAAGGTAATCTTCCTAAGGAATGCAACGCTTCCTTACCC